>VOQJ01042187.1:0-13728 GCA_015052665.1 Apistogramma diplotaenia | reverse complement strand
ACAACCAATTATTTATGAAGGAAAATCATGAAAATTATGGGGGTGCCCAGACTTTTTCATACCGCTGTATAACAGTACAAGCAGCATAATAAAGGTTTAGGCTGAAGACTTCATTTTTATGCCAGTCTGAACAACACAGATCCGTTGTTTTTTTTTCAAATGCGACCCGGGCCACTTGGACATGTGGTCCTAAATCTGATGTATCTGATCTTTTCAAATGCGACCTGATTCTGAACAGCCGGGTCACATTTATCCGACCTGCACATCATTAATACTCGTCAAACGTCAGTCCCGCTACATGGAAGAAGGAAAAAAATACATCGGACCATCCATGTTTACTGCTGCAAACATGTGACGTTATTAATAATAATAAAGCGTTAGTCTTATATAGCGCTTTATTTCTCTTCCAGAGAACTCAAAGCACTTACAATTTTGTGCATTATTCATTCACTCCACAATCACACTTGGTGGTGGTGAGCTACTAATGTAGCCACAGCTGCCCTGGGGCAGTCTGACAGAGGCGTGGCTGCCAGTTTGCGCCTCTGACCACCAATGACAAAGCTCGATTCAGTCACCTGACATGCATTCCAGAGAATCAGCTTCTCTTTTGTTGGGAGTTCAGAAGCCAGTCACACAACCACACTCACACTAAGCAACATTACATCCTCTACTGCGCATGCGGGACTCATAGGTTCGTTTGGCGTTCACATAAGAGATAACATACATGTCACATATATTTGGAAATGTCAACGACCACACCAAAACAATCGGATTTCACAAAAAATCGGATATAGGTCACTTCAGGCTGTGTGTGAACGTAGCCTGAAGCACTGCTTAAATTCAGATACAACTGATTTACACACACACAAGGTGGGTCAAAGCAGAGCGGAATGATAAAAGTGAATTAGGCATTCTTGAAATTAATTGTGAGGCGCCATGTAACGCTACTATAGAGTCTAGCTATAGCCTAGCTTAAATGCTAACGCTAACGAATAAACGTGTGGTGGTGTGCATCTTTCTCTGTACTATAAGCTATAAAATTAAACAATGAAAAAAAAACAAGACTCACCTTGTCTCCTTAAAGTTCCAGGCAGCACTGACAAAATCGGGCCTCCTTCTTCTGCAGTACAGTTGCTTTTCCCGGGCAAAGGATTGGGAGGGGTAATTTAGTTTCAAAAAAGTAGGAGGAGCTTTTCCATACATTGCAACTATTTCATGTAATGTGGTCATGATTGAAACATGTCCATCTAACAAGACTATTTACAAGAATGTTTCATGATTGAATCATGTTTAGGGAAACGGCACAATAAAAACATTATACTTTAACATAAATTTGTTTTACAAAACAAACCCCCTTTTCCCATTTTTTCAGTGTGGTTAGAGTGAGCTTCGAACTCTTTGTGCCTCCAATCAGATCAGACTACAGCACTTTGTTTGTTCTCTGCTTTATGTAAGACACTAAGCTGTGAATCATGTTTGACTTTGATTCAGTCTGCGTGCTTTATTTATTTGATTTATACATCAAACTGTTAAGCGCTCGACAGCAGAGTGAGGGAAGGTGTTTTCATTCTGCCGCCTCCTCTCCGTCCACCAGCCCTTCATACACCAGAGTTTTGTTTTCCACAATATTGATCCTTTAATGTTTAGTTGATGGAGTGCTTTGTGTTGGTCAGCATTTTCACCAACTGCTGACGGTGTGCTGCCAGTTATTTCCACCTGCTCTGGGCTGCATGCTCGGTGTTTTTCTGCAACATTTTTTATTCTCTGCAGAAATCAGAAATTCGAATAAACTAGTGACAGAACAGCGGTTGGAGAGGGACATCGACTGCATGAAAAGGACAATGAGTAAGAGTTTCTGTTTCTTTTATATAAACTTCTTATGGTGAACATTGTTATTTTATTGCTTTTAAAGGTCTCATTTCTGCTTTGTCTTGCTTTGAAAATCATCTACAGACCTAACAGCTGAGATAAACAAAATATATAATTGATAGCGGTGGATGTTAACTGCAATTAGGCTCAAAGATGTTTGCAGTAATTAGAGAGACCTTGATTCTGCATTCAGTCATCAAAATGTTACCTGCACACACAAGAGCTAGAAGTCTAAAAAAGTCTAAAGCAGATTTCTAATTAAGACACATTACATGCAGTTGAACTTAGTGGAAAAAGGAGCAGTATTTACAGAACAGATTTATCTGCTTGACTGGCTGTACTCCCTTTAATAAGCTTATTACTTTCAAAACATTCAAAAGAAGCAGCAGCGAAACAGCTGAAAACCTGCCTGTTGTATCACTGCAGAGCCATGCAAAGAAGCCGCCATTGTTGGGCGCTTTGCAGACTGTCACCGGGGATAGTGTCACACACAGGTGGCACAACTGGTTTCTGGGCTACTTTTGTTCTTATTTATGGAGTTCAACCAAGTGCCAATAAACTGTAGTTCCTATAATGGCCACTGGAGGGTGACACGTTGGTTTTGAGTGACAGGTTTGTAGTTGATCGGTGTCTGCTAGCTTCAGCTCAGCTAACTGGAGTCACTCGTGCATTTATCTGATAAATCACCCAGAAGGTCTGCGATCCAGTTTTGGTGAGTAATCCTAGTAATTAGTCTGCTACTTAGCACTAATTAGCAGGTATGCATTGTACTCCTGCAGTAGGGCTGTGCCATGTGCCACGCGATAGTACATAAACATAAAAGACTCCGTTTCTTTAATGAACATTTTAGTCACTATACCAACCATTGTTTTTGTGAAAGGTCGCAGGAAAAGCAGTGTTGCTAAGAAACTTGATGTTTCCAGTCGGTTAAGATGCTTTGTATTTATTCAGACTGCTAATGTTAATTATTTAATAGCACTTCTTTGTATATTATTCATCAGTGGTGAGAAGCGATGCTTGGTGAACATTAAAACTGATTTATGTCTCGGTTTAAGGACAATAACGTACGAAATAAAGTCGTTTTTTGAGCCTTTATTCCCCCTTGTTTAGTGAAAACGAGCATTTGCGGGACTTTAAAGCCAAAAAGGAGCGTTTTTGGACGCCAAAGCAGTTCAGGAGGAGGGGAAGGAGAATAACCTCTCCACATCCTCGGCTTGCTGCTCTGCGCATGCTCAGACTGCGCTGCTCTCTTATTAATTTTTAATGGAAAATGGCTGCGTTTCTTATCCAAACCGCTGGAGCTGGGAGATAAAAAAAGAAGCCGTCTTGCTGACCCCATCTCGCCTCTTCCTGTCGCTCGCATCGAAACAATCCGACGCTGTGATCGTACGTTAGCGAACCGATGTCTTGTGGTGCGAAAATATTCGGGAAAATGGATCGACTTACGCTTTGAGGGATGAAAGATCATTTTGCTCCTTAACCCTTTCTGCTCCGAGATCTGCGAACAATCGAGGTACAGTAACGTTAATGCTAACGCTGGTCGCAGGGGAGGTGTTTAGATTCATTGTGCAGCCTAAATGCGAGCACTTAAATCTGATATCTCCACACTCAGCTGCCATGTTGTAAACAGTGTGGACCGATCTCTTAAAAAAAAAAAAGCCCCTTTATTCGGGCCAGGGACGGGGCTACGGTCAGCCCCTCGGTGCTGCACGTTAACGGAAAGCAGGAGGTTTTGTCTGGATGCAAAGATGCGGAATCCGGGTGCATGTTTTTGTGAATGAATATTACTCCTGACAGTGTAGCGTATGTGATGGTGAAGTCCACACCTCCTTGCGTCCCGTTTCCTCTGCAGAAGAGGAGACAGAAGTCTCATCAGCAGCTGTGTGTGTACTTTAATTACAGTAATGAAGTAGTCAAAGTGTGTAAAGCAGTCAGATATATTCACAAACTAATATGGGATTATGAAAAGACTAATGAGAGGAGGTCTCGCTCTAACGTACTTAAGAATCACTTTAGGGAGTTTACGCTTGTTCTTGAGATCTAACCTCTTTATGCAACGTATGTAACCATATTTGGGGTTGTTTATTAAATTAGATTATCTCTTCATGGTCGAGTTAACACATAACATGAGAACTCTGAAAAGTCAGTGTAAACAAACCAACGCAGGCTTGGAAAACCCAGAAAACTTGAACTTGTAAAGACTGTAAACATTTTCATCCAGACTTATAGTTTTTGTATTTTTCAGTTATTTCTAAGAAGTTATTTTTAATTCAGTTTACTTTCAGAATGGGTTTACTTGCTTTCCTTATTTAGTTTAGGGGCAAATCTAAGAACTATACAGACTTCTAATTATTATTTTATTTCCAGTAAGTCTTTGTTTTTATTTTTTATATAAGTTTTAGTCCTTATATAAAAAAAGTTTTGTTCTTGTTGTTGCTGTTGTTATCATCACATGAAATGTATTCATCAGGGGTAAATCTATTTATTCTTAGTTTATATTATTAGTTTCAGTGCTTTTATTATTGTTTTTATTACTATTATTATTATTGTGGTATAAATGGCTGTTTGTCCAGGGCAGAGCCAAAAAGTTTAGAGTTGGTACAATACAAAGAAAATACTGTGAAGGCAGATGACTCATAGCCATTCGACCTCTACAAATCCTAAAAACAAAAGATGCATCAGTGTCTCCTCAGGCTGCTTGTGTTTTCAAATATGATCAGATTAACACAGACTAAAATCATATTTACTCAGTATTTTTGGTCCTTGTTAGCTTTGTAAGTCTGTTATTGTTCCTATTAGTTTACCTTTCTTTAAAGTTTACTTTTTATTTGAAATCTTTACCTTGAACCTTGAGGCAGCTGTTGGTGCTACATAGATAGTATTCAATCTTAACTGAATTCCAGTTAACTAAGTGATTTTTATTTTTTGCATCTAGTTTAATTTACTGTAATAACCTTGACTTCAGCACACAGCCATGTTATGATATGCTGCTGTTTTTAGTTCCCATTTAGGCTTCAAGTTCTTTCTTTTGTTAAAATGTTTCTGAAGTGTCATCTTCTACCTTCATGCATATGTGAAATGTGGTCATTTAGGAAAACATCCACTATAACCTTCAGTTATAGTGGATGTTTTCAGCCCTTCACTCTGAGTGGCAGTACTGAGCCCATTAATGCTCGGACCTTGAACTTTGACCAGCAGCATAAAAGCCGGACATCCTGCTGTGCTTTTTAATGTCGTTTTACAAATGAAATTACAAGGATCAGTTAAGACCGACTCATTGTTTTGTGAACTTTATCAACTTCAGAAATGAGCAGCACACTTCCCTGAAAAGAATAATCAGTCTTTACACAGTGGATGAGAAGGTCCCAGATGGGTTCAGCTGCTGATTTTTTTTATGATACATTTGAAGCATTTCACTAAAGCCATGTTTCTTTTCTTTGTGCAAATATGGATATGATCAGCTTTACCTGTGGAGCTGCATTTTAATTGTACCCTGACATGGCACTACTATCCAGAAAACATTAGTCCTGATATTTGAGTGATGACACATTTTTTCCAACTCCAGACAGAAGATGATGCGCCAGGTGACAACCAGTGACTTCTGCATGAACAGCAGGCCGTCATGCTTAGCAGAGGATAGCCACCACCCCAGTGCTCACTTTGACCTGTGCACCTCACAGGCAAGCAAGTTCTACCCTCCACCCCCTCCATCGTCTCTCCAGATGACACTGGCTCCCATGGCCTTACCCACCCAGAGCCACAAGCCCATGGTGTGCCAGAGACAGGAAGTTCTTGGGGGTGACCCCCGCTCACCTGGAAAGTTAGGCTTAAAAAGCACCAGTCAAGCAACGGATGATGCCAAGAAGAAGAACAAGTCTGTCGGTAAGACGGGCAGACGCGGGAGGCCTTTGGGAACCACCAAGCTAGCTGGATATAGAACCAGCACAGGGCGACCCCTCGGCACCACCAGAGCTGCCGGCTTCAAAACGAGTCCGGGAAGGCCGCTCGGTACAACCAGAGCAGCGGGGTATAAGGTCAGCCCCGGGAGGCCTCCTGGCAGCATCAAAGGCCTCTCTCGCCTCAACAAACTGGTTCACAGTAGCACTTGCAGCGGAGCAGCTTTCCCCTATCCACTACCACACAAAGAAATCCTCTGTGAACCTTCCTGCAAAGAGAAGAGCACTAATGAGTAAAAGCCTCTCCCCTCTTTCTACTTCACCCTCCATCTCCGGAATAACAGACAGACATGCACAGGTTTCCTGCCACATATTGAGGGTGATTGCAAACTTTCTCAGTCTGCTGTGAGGCAGAGAGGGGGGGAGAATTTTTCTATTATTCGTGTTGGTGTCTTTTGTGTGCCTGCCACCTGATAAAATTACAGTTTTGCAGTGCTAGAGATCTATAGTGTGTGAAAGGTTTCACTTCACAGTGTACACATTGCTGTGTTTGTTTTCTGGGGAGAAAAATAGCAGATATTCATCGAGCAAGAGGCTTTTTGTCCAGCAGCTGCAGTGGTAGTTTAATTCTTAGCGTGTTACATGTAGCATCTTAATGCCAATAAATGTTTGGAAACTAGGGTTGTCCAGTTACCAGATTTTCTCTTCCCAATAATGACAATATTATTACAAATTTGTAAGTCACTATACCTCTGTCTATTGTGCAATTTATTTTCTGGCAAATTATTTCAAACTGCAAGTACACAGAGGCAGCCTGTAACCATAGCTGTGCAAAAGCATACTGTAAGAGCAATTACACAGTTATGTGCAATGCAATGTTGCTAGTTTATTTTTTAAAAGTTTTGATTATCGAGGGAGCCTCTAATGGAAACATTTAAAATCTCACTTGATATATAATTTCTGCAAACAAGGAGATCATCGCTGAACTGCCGTTTGTAATTTGAATTAGCTTCTGTCATGAAAAAGAGGCAGATTGGTAGGAAATGTGTGTCTGAATAGAGGAAAGGTTGGTAGTCGAGTGGTTTGCTCAGTGGCACTTCACAAATAGAAATCCGGATATTTATCGAGCAGCCCGGAACTTAAATCCGACCTGTCCGGTTCTACTCAGCCCCTGATGTAACACAACTGCTCCCAAAAACATCTCAGTCTTTATTCTCTGAATGTCACGTTGCAAAATATCTTCATATTATTTGCATGCAAAACCACTGACTCAACGTACAGATTGTTGTTATCCAGCTATGGTTTTGTTTGTAATGATTTTTTTCTTCTACTAAAAGTACAAAACTTAAAAAAAAAATCCACACACTGTCACAGCAGCCTAATTCTTCTCTTATGACTTGCTAGAAACTGGTTAATGTGGACTGTGGCTGCCGGGTGTTTTTGTACTAAAGCTGACAGGCCCTTTGGCTTACCTGCAGTGGGAGTTTCTCCACTCTCTGATTTTGTCACCTTTGTTTCAGGCGTGAGGTTTAAATAGTTGTGATTCTTTTGCAAGTTTCAGTAGAAATACCAAAATGATCCATTTATATTTTCCTGCTTTTTAGGAGTCATGTTTGAAATCATCCTTATATTGACATAAAAGTTATTGGTTATTATCATATTTGACCCAGCTTTACATTTATGACTCCTACAGCAAACCTGTGTGACTGTTTGTAGTGTCTACATGTGTAAAGTAAGCGAGAGTACACTGCTTTATTTTAAAAGGCACACATTGTATCATTGTCACCCTGTAGAAGAAAATCTGTTAGCTATCATTGTGTCGAACCACAGGGCCATTTGTTGGTGTGAAATAATGAGTGTGTGCTTTAGTGTTAGATTCATCCCGAGATGATGAACAGATTGACTCTCTTCTGCTATGAATGTGTTGAATCTGCTGACTATGAATGAAATGGCATTTAAAATGTAGTTTAAGAACATCTCTACAAAACAAAAATCTTTTAATTGTGCAGCAGACTTTTTCCCAGATAATGACTTGAATGTCTTACTGGCCTCCTTGTTCACAGATCTGAAACACACTGCCTGCCAAAAAAAAGAAAAAATGTCACACGCTCTTATTTTCTCGGACCACCTTTTAGCTTCGGTGACTGCACACATCGCATTGTTTTGATGACCTTATGCAGTCTCACCACATTTATTTTGCATTCATTTCTTTGCCAAGATCTTGTATTGATGATGAAAGTCGGACCACTATGTAAAGTCTTTGGAAGAGAGAATAGAATAGAATGCTTTTATTGTGATTGTACAGATGTACTATGAGATTGGAGTACAGTCATTATCCAATAGAAGCCTCTTTCCTGTTTGCTTAGTTCAATTCAGGTGGTGACACTTTCTTTCTTTTTTGGCCAGGCAGTGTATGTACGAAATGCTGAAAGTAAAACAAACGAGACCATCTGACGAGGTCGTCTCCCACTGCCGGCCGCTAGGTTTCAATCTGCCGACAGAGGGCGCTGTTCCTCCAGTGGAAAGAGAAACTAACAGCCACATTTGATTGATTGATTATCCCACCATCACGGGTGTGAGACTCACAGCTGATCAGTGTTTTTTTTTTAAAACTATGACAAATGTCCAATCATGCCTGTTCTACAATGTTAGTATTATGCATTTTTAGGTACGTCGCCATAACCCATAAAGCACTTGAAGCTGATGTTTTTATGAAATGCTAATTTGGTGTAAATGCCAGATGCATAAAGTTTTATTGGTTTAATTGTTTTTACTTCACAGTAAATGTAATGCACCTATAGTTAATGAGGATTTTGATGCAAAATAACTGATCGGATATTTAACTTCTTTTCACTGTATTTTCTAAATCATAATAATTTTTTAGCACAAAAACCTTTAAACTTTCCCTGCTGAAAACATGTTCATACATGGGTGAGTTTAAATCCAGAGAGTGGAGAAACAGTGCAGTTTCACTAAGTTGCTGTCTTATGATAAAAATTAAAAATAGTCACATTTGGTGCAATAATCTGTTGTATGTATTGTACTGTGGAAACTTTGATACTATCACTTTTTATCACTGTTGTATTTTTAAACTTGTGTATAAGGCCTTTTATCATTTGCTTTGTCGTGTAGTGTTATCAGAGGCAAACATGCTCTTCACCCGCCTTTACCAAAGAATATGATCTTATCTGACTTGATTTGAAAACACTCGCGACACCTCACAAAACAGCCCGAGCATGAACGCTGCAGTGGAAAGTGTACCTGAAAAGAACAAACAAAGCACTAACCCATTAAAGACGACGGTTTGGATTCACAGTCACGCTGCTGCATCTGGGAGACTCCGTGTTTCATGAGCACACTGTAAATTAGTACGCATTGATGATGAAAACCTTACATTTAATTTTTTTCTATTTATATGTTAAACTGCTTTGAAATTAGACTTCTTTTCTACATGATTCTTATATAGCCATGTTTGATATTTACCTGATATTTTCCATTGAGGTTATGGTGGAAATGGTGCCTGGTTTTCTCACTATCTGACATTTTTTTACAGTGTCTGTACTCGAGTGTTAATGAAACTGGGGTCACTTGTTTTTAACCGTAACAGGATCAAAATTACTGCATGAAGTGCTTTCTCACAGCAGACATTTTGATATCTGACACAGCAGAAAAAGCATAAATACAAAAACTGGCATTTGTGAGGTTGGTTCACATTAGCTTAAGGGGACATTTCAAAATCTGTTCAGGCTGCTGTGTGTGACTCTCAGTACAAACCAATGTGACGATGTCTGCTGTGGAAAAACTGCCCTTTGTTTCTCTGCTCAGTCTTCTGTTCTTAAAGCATCTGCAACTTACTGAAACGCTGACTCATGTTTCTTCACTGTCTTGTGCAAATGAAGAAAAAAAAGGTTTTGTTAACTTTCAGCTGTTCCAATGAGGCTTTACGTCATGCTAGTAGCTGCTATGAGCTGCTAAGAAGCTGTAGTCGCACACAGACGCTGGGCTTGTGGAACATTGTGTTTGTTTAAGGCAAACAAAAATATTTCACAGTTAAATATCCTGATAACATGTAAAATTCTTATCAGACATATTCAAATTTTTGTTGAAAGACCACAGCCTGCTCTCATGTTTTGTTTTGTTTTTTCAGGGGAAACTGCAGTTTATTCTGGTTATCTGGCTTAAAGCTGAATAACTGTGTCACTACAAATGTAATAATTTAGGCCTTTGTTGGCTTTTTGGCTCTCTTTGACACATGTTATTGAATGATAACAAGAAAATGGTAAATGTTATTGGAGTTGTAAAAAGTTACCTTAGTAATACACACATATATGGACAAACGTTTGGGGCCACCTGCATATTAAACATACAGGAAAGGCCGACTGCATACGACTGCATTTCATGCATCTGCGGCAATGGGATTGAAGATGCCTGAATTCAAATATTAAAAGTTGTGGTTCAATACTTTTGTCCATATAATGTGTGTAACTCGTGTTTGTATGTAGCTTTGAACATAGAAGGAAAACCACCAAGGACACGTTTCAGCTCTGTGAAGAAAGTTGGAGGCTTTGTTAGGTTATTATATGTAGTATTATATGATCCTAACTGTCTCAAGCTTTGCTATAGCTAAATGCAGACATATTGAAGCTGGGATTAGAGATGTTTGTGGTTAAAGTAGGAATTTAGGTGAGACAACACTTTCTGCACTTTTAAAAAATTTGCTCTTAATGCTAAAAATTAAAGGCAATGATATGATGAAGGTCCAACGATCTCAGAGCACCCTGAATTTCTTTGTGCATCTCTTTTACTCTCGCTTTCATTTCTTGTGTACAACTGGTATAAGGACAAGGTGTTGGAACGATGTTATTTTAATGTCTGATCTTTTTTTCTTTTACTTTTAAGGACATCAAATGAGAAATGAGGGATTGATGGTGAATTTATCTACATTCCTGGCATTTTTAACTTTAATATTTCAAATTAAATCATAAATGCTGACACTGTGCACAGTTATGTATAGCTAATCACTGACTTCATTGCCCTATACTGAGTGTTTTTGTTTCTCTCACCATCTTCAGCATTACGTCAACACATAGTCTTTTGTCTGTAGATAATGATTTTTTAAAAATTACCTCACATTTTGAGTGTTTTTGAGACGATCTGAAGTCCAGTTATTCCTGACGTGTGATTGGAGAAGCCTGTAAAGCTTTGTATAATTCCCATTTTATTCCTGCATGATTGTTGTGGAATGTTTAAACAAGTTGTGTAATAAATCTGAAAGTAACACTGTTTGATGGAACATTTGCTTTCACTGTTTGCTACACGTGTTTCTGATGAAATTAGCTGTCACACACATCCATCCATTCTTTTCATATGAAAGTGCACCTGGTGTCAGTTACCTGATTAGTTGGAAAAAAAAAAACATTTCTTCCAGCACTTACGTTGGTAAATATTTTGAAGATCACTGCAGAAGCAATAATGTTTTACAGTTCTTGAGCCAGAGAGGAGTCCCAAAAACTGACGATATCCAGGCAGAGGGCCGCAAAATGTCTGAGAATGTCAACAAGCAAAAAAGATGGGACAGGGCGAAAACACGTACATCAAAACAGAAGTCAGTGATGTGCAAATCTCATAAACCCATATTTTATCCACAATAGAGAATAGAATGATGTTTAAGCTGAGATGTTTTATAATTTCATTAAAAATATTCGCTCATTTGGAATTTGATGACAGTAAGAGGTCTCAAATTTTAAGACAAGGGCAACAAAGGGATGGAAAAATAATAAGTGCTATAAAGAACCAGCGGGAAGAATTTCATTTAGTCGAAGTGGCATTGCCACATTATGAAAACACTAAACATAAAATCCTGAAGTTTTAATATTGGCAAATTGTACATAAAGTATCAATTTAAGGTTGAGCTCAGTTTGAATCATTTACATGTTTACAGTAATCCATAATCTTCTAGAAAATCATATGTTTGTCCTGTGAAGACCACATGTCTCTAAAAACAGTTGCTAATGAGTTCAGAAAAAGGGTCCACAGCTTTGCTTGAAATATATTAATAAAATCACAGATGAATTACAAGGCTTGTGCAGTGTGTGATTTTCAATATCAACAGGTGGATTAAGGTGGTGTAGTAGCAAAACAGCTGGTTCATCTTAGTACATTCATTCAACCAGGTGATATCTCAGAGGTGCTAATCTGGAAGTGCAGAGGAGCCTGCATTTATTCATCTTGCCTGTTTTATTAAACCGGACATGGCAGGATCTGATGTACGCTCTCCATCATCAGCACTTTCCCTGCTAATGTTCTAAAAGATTTATTAAAATCTTCTTCACACTCCACTCTGACTCCTCTACATCACCAACAGCTTGTTTATCATTTAGTCATCCATCAGTTTCCCTTCAAAGACCAGAGGTTTATCCGTGATGCACATGTGCAAATAACCAGAAGAAGGTGTTGGCCTCACAGCCTGACTGTGAGTCTCTCTCTCCTGAGCTGTAGCCCCCACAGGTATTTTCCTCCCCTCTGGGTGGAGTTCCCACTCTTCAGCTGTGCATGTTCATCATCTGCTTCATCATCTGCTTCATCAGCTCGTGTGTTAAAAGACCAGCAGTGCCACCCAGTCCTCGCCAGACAGTCTGCTTCTACGAGTGGTAATCAGACTAAACCTTGTTTTCTCGTGTCTTTATCTTACACGCTTCTCCCTGTTCCTAGTGTTGTGTTTGTTAGCTGAAGAGCCCTCAGCTGCCATTCTCCAACATCAGTCCTGCAAGCTGGTCCTTTTGTCCTTTACACCCTCGACCAGATCTCTGCTGGTCTGCTCACCTTCCAATGCCAACACCACACCACTCAGCCAGCGCTTTGCCCTCCTCTGAGGGAGGCTTAACTGCATCAATTCCAAGTTAGCTTAATACTTATCTAACACCAACTCACAAATCTCTGTGCACAACTGGGGATCCGACATTAACACTCATCTCCTTTCTGTCTCAGTGGAACTTCTCCTTCAGACCTGGACACTGTGTTGCCCCTATAATTCTCCTCACTATTATTCCCAAACTCGTGTGCAAATAAAGACTGTGAAACCCTGACACCGTCTCTGTTGGTTCTGCAGTTGAAGTCAAGCACCTTTCAATCTTGTTTCCAGAGAAAAAAGCTGACTTTGGCGACAAGATTACAGTAATTTAAAGAATGGATGCAAAGAGGGAAGAAGCATACACTAACTTTACCACTCATCACAGATCAGTCATTACTATCTACTTTAATTCACACAACTCAACAGTATCTCCAACAAATACTGGAAGCCCAAGTCCAGCATAGAGAGGCTGAGTGAACCTGCTCTGGACTCTGCTGAGGAGATTCATGGTTTGAGTGACACTGTAGAAAGACAGAATACCTGCCTTGTGATCCAAATACACTCCCACTCTGGAGGACTGACAGCCTGAGATGTAAGTGGAAAGGCTGTTGTGTCTGAATATATAAAAACCAGTATGACATTCTAATGCCCATGATTTCTCATTATTTCCAAATCCACATTCGATCCTGTTTCCTGTTCTGCTGATGTCTTTGTATGCAACGGCAATTAAAACGACACCACTCCACTTCACCTCCCAGTAACACCGTCCAGTCAGAGCATCAGAACTCATCACCTGCCAACACTGTAAGAACCTTTCTGGATGAACTAAAACCAACTGTCCGATTTGCATCAGTGTTGCCTTTCTGTTGTTCATAGACAGAAATAAATATGGATTTGCAGTGTTTGGATCCAGAGTGATTCGACGGGCATATTTCAAAAGCTTAGCTCTGGTTAAAGGCTCTGTTAGATCTACTTCAGTCATTTTCAGACGGGTCTTAAAAGGCTCGTCACTCAAAGCTGCCTGTAGTTTATCTCTGGCCTGTGACACAGCTGCAGTCACACCCTCAAAGTACTGGAGAGTGAGCTTGTTGTTGGTCGGTACGTCTGTAGATT
>VOQJ01042183.1:0-10920 GCA_015052665.1 Apistogramma diplotaenia | reverse complement strand
TGCTCATGCACTTTAAGTTAAACACACCTACTGTGCTAAAAATGATTTATAATGTGACATTGATGTGGCTCGATCATATTTTTTATTCAGTATTAGAGCCGAAATGTATCAGTTTGCATCTCTAATCTGTAAAAAATATATCTAATGTTCGAACTAGCCACCGTGCTTGTTGAACACTGACTGGCATTTCAAAACCCTGCAAATGCACGTGTATGATCAGAAACGTCTTAACCCCACAAGCAGAACTTTGCAGATATCAGAAACTCTGGGCGAGTTGACATGTTGTTATTTTCCATCATGTCTGAACCTCCAAAAAAAAAAAAAGGTTTGGTAGGGTCAGAATTGATGTAAATGCCATAAAAGTGTGGATCCATTGTGCTTCCTACGAACAGTTCAGGCTGCTGGTGATGTAATGGTGTGGGAATGTTTACTTTTACTTAGCACACTTTGGGTCCCATAGTACCAACTGAGCATCATTTAAACATCACAACCTATTTGAGTGTTGTTGCTGACCATGTATATCCATTTTTGGAGGAATATTTCCAGCGCGTTCTTGAATCCATCCCACACAAAATTAATGGAGTCCTGAAGATGAAAGGGGGTCCAACTCAGTAGCAGCAAGGTATACCTAATAAAGTGTCAATTGAGAGTATAAGAACATGTACACACAGAGAAAGTGTTGCCCCGACAAAGACAGTAACATCATTGCTAACTGAAGTGTTATAGCCAGTGCACGCTCACTCAAAATACACACAACAAACACAATTTCTGTTACAGGTAGGTCGAGGTAGGACCAAAGGTAATCATTTGCATGGGCAGGTGGGCAGTGGAGCGTTTTGCAGCCTGTCCATTGGAGAGATGAGGGCATGACACGCAACAACATCCTGACAGAAATCGTTTCACCAGGTCAACAGAGAGCTGAAAGAACTGCTGGAAAGCTCTCCCATCCTGAAGTCAGGGTGAGAGGCTGCTAAGTCGCTGCTCTGGATTCACAGCAGGTGCAGTGAGGATTATAAGTGCAGCATTTGACTACTCAAGCTAACTGTGTTTTCTGACATTTGAGAAAAAGATTACAGAAGTTACTCCTGCTGACGAGTTGAAAGGTTAAAGACGATGGAAGAAAAACTGGATTAAAAACAAGGGCGACATTGAACAAAACTGGGCACCACTCAAGGTGCGGTGGCAGGCACCTGTTTTCACAAAGCAGTAGAAATTGAAGAAGAATAGATTTTATTGTCATCCTACAGAGTACAACGAGATTACAGGGAGAGCCATGAGCCGCTGCGTCGTTTCTGAGCTTCTGTGGGTTAAGTGTGTTGGCTGGGGACACAACGACAGCAATCCTCCAGTTGCAAGGTGAGCACCCATGTACTGTGCCACTGCCGCCCCATTGTGCCACTGCCAAACAGAAGAACATCTGAAAAAAACTCATGCATGATAAAAAAATGTTCCTATGACAACAAATAAGGAATGCACACAAAAAAAATAGCAAAAGTGAGAAACAGGAGGAGAGATTCTGTGGTGTCGGAGGCAGAGCATGCACCCAAAATAGTGAACAAGCAAGTTGTAATGTTAAAAAAAAAACTTTTGAGAACATTTGTTCCCAGTGGATGGTCTTCATTCTTTTTAATGCAAAATCTCTTCAAAATAAACTCAATATAAACTCCAAAAATATGGTTATAAAAGTTAGACTCTCATATGTAGTGTTGTGAGCTACAAGCCGCAATCTTCTTACCACAGGAAACCACACGAGCATTTATCCAAAGTTTATCGTTTGAAAAAGTCACAGACAGGCTTCAAGCAGTCATGAATGAGTGATGATGAGCTCACAACCACTTTGATCTTTCTGAAGACATTTTCCTTTAGTCAAGACGAATGCATTTCCACACTGTCAACGTTATGACACTTTTCAACTGACAAGAGGAAAGTTTTGTTATGAAGCCAAATATATTTTCACTCAGAGAACTGACCCTCTTCTAACTACCATTTGGTTACTCTTTGGCCTCTTCAGCATCATTCTGGTATGAGAACAAAGCCCCAAAGAATAGCACTGGGCTTTGAAGTGATTTAAGGGTAGGGGCTGCTAAGTTAGCATTCATCCCAAGCTGTACAGTGCTCTAATGCTCTAATGCATAACGAATATGCTCCAAAATTACCAAGCTATGTCTGTAAAATCATTAAGGTAACTGAAACTGTGGTGTGATTATCCAGAATTTATATTTTTGATGTTTTCTCAAATGTGAGCGAAGAGCCAGAGAGCTCCAGAGAGTGAGCCTGTGCTGTAAAGTTGACTTTCCTTATGAGCTGTAACAAGTAGCCCTGAGCAACTAAGTGTCAGCCCAGCAAGCAAAAGATACAGTCACACACAGAGAGAGAAAAGGGGACTGAGTCAAGAGAACAAGGAGGGGACACACACACACACACACACACAAACAGAATTAAAGAGAGACGCATATAAACAGACTTTAGGGGACAGGAACATAAATAAATAAACACAGCCTGTATTGCACACATTCACATCTTTATGCATCTTTATCTGCATATCTTTGTGATTTTGTGCTTGCTATTTGCCACCCCTTCCCAAATCCTTGATCAACCTGCTTTCATTCGTCAAGCATTTCTGAACAATGCTGAAATTCATGCTTGCATCTGTTTCACATACACCACTCGCTTTAGTCATTTCCTCTTTGCTGCTGCAGCGTGGCATTTCCCCCAAGCAAGATCATGAAAGACTGATCTTCTTACAGGGATAGAGGGTTGGGCAGAAAAAAAACAACAACAAGAGCAACAGAGAATTGGGTGGCGGGGATAATGCAACTGGCACTGAGCTGCAGTATCTTTGACTTTGTATTCTGCTGCTGTCAAGCGCTGTTGTTTTAATTGGACGAGAACTCAGCTCAACACTGCAGTCGGATCTTCTCAATCTGACCCCAAAACAGCAGATACTCACTCTGTCAACCTATACATGTACCCACCCCCACACTTCTGCACTCACACAGAGGCATGCACTAATAGGCGGAGAAGCCAAGAAAGATGGAGATGAGTGGAGAAGATGAATGATAAGCAGAAAACACTGGATAAAACTCAAACATGTGACAATTTATGAGGTGATAAGATGATAGCTATGTGTGATAGCACTAATTCATTACCTCCACTCCACTCACTGCCAACTCTGTTTTAGAGGATTACGCTTATAATATTAGTCTGACTTTGACTTATATAATGGAATCCATCCATCCATCCATCCATCCATCCATCCATCCATCCATCCATCCATCCATCCATCCATCCATCCATCCATCCATCCATCCATCAAGTATTAAAGTGTTCTGAACCTGCTATCCACAACTATGAGATGGGATGGTATTCATTTAGTCTCTAAAACAATGATAATTATGTGCTTGAAAGCCTTGGCAATATTGTTTCCCATTTAGCAGTCACAAAGACAGTTGGGCTGAATTGATTTAAAGTCTGGTGAATTGGATTGGATTGTTCATTGTGTCACAGAGGGAGAGGCAGGCCAACTAATGGCAACGCTGAGTGTAATAAATTAATTCAGCTGTTTGCAGGTGCCAAATGTATTGTCGAGTGTGGCTGATTAAAAGGTGGGACCTGCATGGGAAATTAGAGCAACGGCACTTTGTAAATCTAAATGTAAATCTGATCTGACGTACCATTAAAAAACACACTGCTCTGAATGAAAAACGTGTGGAAGAAAGGTGACACATGGGCTTCGTGAGCCTGCAGAATTCTCGGTAAAGTGTTTTTATTTTTATTTTTTACTAATGTTACTGATTTATAAGAGTCCCACAGTCATTTGTATTGCATGCTTTGCTCTGCGTGTTTAGTGGAAAGCAACTGTAATGTGTTCTTGATGTGAAAGAGAATAAAAATAGCCAGTTCTGAAATCTAAGAAACATTTGTGACGCATGCTTTCTTTCCAGTAATGCTGTGAGTGGTATTCGTATCACTGAATATCCAGTTTTCCACTATAATCATTTAAGAACTCATTTAGAGAACTCGCTGAGCTCGCCTAATGTACTTGGAACAGGTCTTTCCCTTCACCAAGCAGAACTTTTTCCTGACAATATGGACAACCTTTAACTCGTATGGGTTTCCTGTTAGCTTATTAAAACTTGTTACAGTCTGTTGCACTTGCTACTTTATATCATTCTTTGGTGGACACTTGTGAACTGCAATGTGAGGACCCAGACACAGACGCAGAGCCAGCAGATTGGTGACGTGGTGTCCCATCCGGCTCATGATCAATCACAATTCCCAGGTTATTGTAATGTGTGAGATACAGAAGGAAAGTGATGAATGTTGGTGTGATTGATTTACTGCATCGCACCAATAAATGAAAAGTAAAATCCACTGAGAATGACAGATGTGACCTTGAGCACATTTTGGGTGAAGATCCATTAGCTGATTATTATGTGTAAGTTTGATTAAATTCATAGGAGTACTGCAGCAGACTTGTGGACTGTGAAACAGTGGCAGCTGCAGGACTGTACATATAAAAATTAAGTGGGAGAAACTTTCTTGTGTCTCGCTTGCAAAAGAGACAGAACATGCAGTCCAAGGCAGGGGCCAGCCATGCCACTGGTTGGCTGTGCTCGCTAATCAATATTTCTTCCTTGCAGCATGCAGTAGGCCCTTACTTGGGTCCTGCACTACGAAGCGAGGTCGACATAGCCTGGGTATCTTTCCATTATCTAGACTCACAATTATTCAGTGTTCACATTTCTGTCCTGGAAAACTCCTGAAGTGAAGATTAAGAAGGCAATTACAAGGCAGTAATTTTTGGACACAAGATTTCTGAAAACTTATCTTAATACTTACAGCAATACAGAAATTATTATTATTATACTATCAGTATTTAGTTGGATTCAATAGCTTATTTTGTCTGTTTTTGCTTCTGACTGGTCTGGTAATTGTGTGTTCGTTACCTGTGAAATCATGTCGTCACGTGATACAGTATTATACAAATTATATGCTGAATTTGGTGGCCTCATCGAATCTTTAGTGAGAGAAAAGAAGCAGAAGGCAAAGAAAGAAAGACAACTGCACCTGTATTTGACCCCCTGACTTATCAAAACACTTTTTTATGTATTTATTCCATTTGTTCAGTCGAGTGTTTTGCCCTTTAGGACAAAAAGAGCAGTTTTAACAAATCACTGTGGAAGACAGGTTAGTTACTGTGGAGAAGGAACATAAAAGCTTCAGATAAAGCAGATAAATGGGGGTAATTGAGTGGAAAAATCACTGGTCCTGCAATATTGAGAGACTGTAGTGTTGGTGTATAGTTCACTGAGAGACCAATGTACAGACTTTGTTGACTGGATTGAATTGCTCTGTCAGTTAGACCAGAATATGAGCACTGGGTCTCTCTTCAAATGAAAGATAAGGAAATAAGGCATTCAAAGCAAGCTTCAAATGAAATAAGTCAATTTAAAATATTGTTTCTGTTTGTAGTTTTGTGTTTGCTAACATTTGAAATAAGAAGCCCTGCAGACAAGCAGAGGTGTAATGAATAAACACAACTCTTGAACTTATTCTTTTTTTTTCTCCTTATTTTCTTACAGAAGCAAAAGTATTTCTTCCCTGCTGAAGCCAAAGGCCATACAGCCACTTTGCTGGAAAAAATAAACGGTTACGTATGGGAAGAACCCCTCCAGCTGACAATCAGTGATAAACTGCAGATGAATTACACATCGGGTTACAGATAGGGGTTTGTTCCCTGATGGTTTACTGAGTGACTGACTGGAAATGAGGTGCTTTATTCCCAACGAGCTCATTTAAAGGAGCATTTGTCAGGGAGACACACATATACATGTGTACATTAAATTACACACAACCCCTCTTACTCTGTATCTGTGAGAAGGTTTCCACCAGTGCTGGCACACACACTGATCAAGCCCGAGCTAATTATGGATGTGTCCAATCACCATGAATTTCCTTAAGTTTAATTAATTTTGTGCAGTGGGTCTTGACTTTATCAATCCATCAGCTTTTATACATTAGTCAGGAAACCTTGTCTCTGTTTTTCTGAATGCAAATGGAATCTGGATGGAATCCTGCTTCCTTAATATAAATTCTTAAATTTTACTATTAAAGGCATAAACGTTTCAAAAACCAAACAAATAAAGTACTGCAAAACTTTTAGCTTTTATTTTTTTTACTTACAGTCATAAAAATTCAGTTGATAAACAATAGTGATATGTTGATGAACACTAGCAATAGCTTTAATTCCCTTATGTCATATTGCCTCAGCATGGCGTGATGCTGAGAAGACAGAAGGCAGTGAATGAGTGGCAAACAGTGGATTTCTCGTTAGAGTGGAGGGATGGCTGGAGAGTGAGATTTAGATAGATAGATGGAGTAAGAGACCGTTCCACCTCAGGAGGCCTGCAGTTTAATTGAGTTTATGAAGCAGAGGATGGAGCAGATTGATGGAGGACATCTATCTGAGGGAACCCTGATCTCTGCTCTCACTTTCCATCCTTCACCTGATCTTTTTTTTTTGCCAGCTTTTCCCTTTCTACCACTATTCGTCTCACTTATTGTCCTGCCTTTTTCCTCTTCTTCCTCTTTTTTTTCATCTCCCTAAAAACCCCTCTTTATTCTGCCTTATTTCTGTCTCTTATCTATCTACCTTTATTTATGTTTTATAGTCCACAAATGAGCATGCATACATTTGCATACACTGGGAATCAGCTGGGCTCTTGACTGTCATTGTGCACTCAAATTAAAGACACATTTTACCTTAACTATAATAGAATAACACAACATGTTCTGTTTGCTTTACTCTTATTTATTAAACTCAGAAAGTGCCTGAAAATGGCTTTTGTTTTTGTTTAAGTTACTGCCAGGCTTTATTGTTTAAAGGCAACAGTGATTTGTTTGGGAAAAGGTTGGTAATGATGGATGGCACAATAATACATCAGACCATGCATGAGATATTGTTTGGTTACAGTGTTTTATTTATTTGTGCTCATCTTCATAATAATTTCCTTGGCATTCATTTGTTGTTGTATGGGTATTAAAGTTCCTCCACCTTATCCCCAATCCTAAATATCCCATATACAGCACAGCACTGTGCAAAAGTCTCAAGTCACCCTTCATTTCTTTATATTTTGCTAAAAAAAAGGGAAATACATGGAATGTGAGAACAAACAAACAATGACCAAAGCATAATCAGCTCTGTTAACCCATTATACCTGTTATTTCAAAATACTGTAATATATAAATACATTAATGGCTTCTATTCCCTTTTCGGTATAGGTATTGTACTGAACTGTATTATATAACATATGAACTAAAAAACTGCTATGATTTTATCTTTTATTCTATACCGTTTGTAGTAAAATTACAAATCCATGCAACACGCACACACACTTGAACTTATTTTGTCAGCTTGTTACCCTCCAGACTGTGTGTTGACAGCTGGTTGCAGACAGACCAGATTGATGGAGCTCTTCCTGACCGGGCCTGCAGAGCTGCAGATGCCTGTGTGAGACTGGTGGGGCTGTGTGTGGGCTTTTACAAGAGAAAAATGTATCAAATGAAGAAAAAGAAAAAAGAAAGAAAGATGTCTCTGGGACAGAAAGATGAAAATTGATATGCTGATAAATACATATTGTATGAATGAAAGAGCAGGGGATGTAGGTATGTGTGTGAAATGCCTCAGTTTCTGTACTCCCCAGAGTCTTTCTTTTTTGTGCACATGAAATGACAGATGATGATCAGTTTCACACTTCTTTGATTATAAGGCCCCGTGCTACATACATCTTAATGCTTTGATATTAAATTAAGGATGCCAATATGTATTTATATTTATGACCAAAATTAGGATCTTACAAAACAGTGAAGATTAGACAAAAAAGGAAACATTAATGTAATTTTCCTCCTACAGACAGGATACAGAATAGCAGGAGTACAAAAATTAAATAAGTAGTAGGGGTCTGAGGGTGTTATGAAACAGCTTTGTTGACTGCCCACTGATTGGAAATTAACAGCACTAAAACCCACATGCTTTTGGCTCTCATTTAGCCCATGAATCACCAGTCTCAGCACTTCCTCAGATCTCCATGGCCCTATTTCCAGCTGCGTACTCTCCAGTAAACCACAGCATTAGTTGGATTAACCTAGACGCTCCTGCTGCTCACTCCGGCTGTCTGTCTCTCTCCTGCAGCACCAGACTTAAATCTTTCCTCTGCTTCTTCTTATATCTGCCTATTTCTCTCTTTCTAATGGTGCATTCTGTCATTTCTGCATGCCTCTTTGCCTTTTTTCCCTCTACAGAGCTGGAAATGTCATCTTCCTTTTCTCTCAGATTTCCTTTGTCCTTCCTTTCGTCTCCTGCTATTATCTGAAGCAGTTTCATCCTCGAGATCATTCTCTTTTTGACAATATTTCTCCAGAGACGGAGTATTTCCACCCATTCCCTTCTCTCCACCTTCTCTGCCCTTTTGATGCCCCCTCCCCCCATCATTCATTTGGTTTTCTGTCCAGTCATTATCAACTACAGTGAGTGACAGCTCCTGTCTTATCAGGTACTTTCAGGCGCTGGTTAAAATCCATTCACTGGCAGGATGCACAAAGGTGGACTGGTAAAATGCCATGTGCCTCCTCCATATTGCAATGGGAAGACTATTTTGGCTGGACACACTGCACTAAATGTGTCTTTATTCCTTCTGCCTCACTTTCAGTCTATTTTTATCTGACTATCTATCAGCTGTCAGACTGTTATTGTATCTTTGTTGCTGTGCTCTAGTCATTCTTTTACTTAAATGTTAAATTCTAAATGCTGAACTGGCTTTCCTAAACAAAAAGACTTTGAATGTGAAATAGCTTCAACAGCACATTTAAGTGCAACTAACCAGCATGAACCGATATTTTGGCCAGTTGCGTTGATCAAATGCAAGGTTATAACAACAATGGCATATTTTACTGGGCATTATTTTCAGCTGTGTGTCTGGCAAATCTAAGATAGATGTAAGTCAGAGCACTTCAATGTTCTTAGATTACTGTAATCTTGTTGCTAACCTTTTCTTTTTTGCGCGCTTTAGCTGGAAACAAGGTTGGTGAAATTACAAAGATTGAGCCTAAACAGTGTTGCTGTGGGCTGCAACGCTAAACAAATAAGTTGAACGGTGTATAAATAATGCAGCCTAACAGCATTCATTAGTTCAGCTTTAAAGGCTATTCCTCACTTTACTGAGCTAGTTATGGTTGCTTGATGCTAACCTAGCTCTCTTTGCTTTTGGGGCGCACAGTCCTTACAGTGTGCATGCTGCCTCGCTGTTGCACGGCTTACTGGGACACTTGAGCAGAACATTTATTTTCCCTTTTCCCCGACCGTGACCACTGTCAATGTTTGCAGTGGGAAAAGGGTCACAGCACAGTTTCACTTTTGCTGTTGGAGTGCTGAGGCCCTGCATTAGTATTAGCGGTGTGGCTGAATAAGTAATGGTAATGTAATATTCCAGCATCCTCTGACCTGAATAAGAACATTTATACACTGGTACTGAGCCTCAGGATGACTGCCATGGGCAAAAGAGACAGAAAGAAAGAGAAGGAGAGGTGGGGATGGGGGTGGGGGGGCGAGAGAGAGAGAGAATTATTGTGGACATGGTTTGTGGCATTTGGCTTTTTGCTCTCTGTGATGGATTTGGTCCAAACCCTTGAGACACACAAATGAACTGTGACAACTATGACAGCTGGAGATGATGCCCACTGCCCTGCCAGCACACACACACACACACACACACACACACACACACACACACACACACACACACACACACACACACTATATTTTATCTTTGGTCAGCTGTTTCCAGTTTTTAAGACTAATTCAAAGCCTTGAGTTCCGGCTTTGCAATGTGTCAGCTGTATTTTTAAATATTTCTAATGTTTCTTTTTTATTTAGAACCAATACAGCTAGATATCCACTGAGGGCTTGTGAATTATTATTTGTGTTGATGTATATAATTTCTATTCAGTTGCCATATTCACACAGATGGTGCAGTTTATTTCAGTTATAAGAATGTTTCCTTTAACTTCCACTTCCAGCATATTTATTAATTAAAACCTAAATTTGTTTGACAAATGTCACATTTGTATGGAAAAAAATGAAGTCACTCAATCACATGAAGTTAATCAAAAGAGGATTTTATTATGACTGAAATTTTTTTTTATCATTGATGACATATATAAAAAAATGTAAACAGTATCTGAACAGTGGTAAATTTTTCCTGGTGAAAGTAGCACCATATTATTATCTGCATTTATTCACGATGCCATTTTTGCTTAGTAGCCAAGGAGTTCAACACATCCCATCACCACACAATTTAATTAAAATATGAGAAAGTCTTTGAAGCCCAAGGAAATCACTTATGTGGAGAGCGCTCTGTTAAAACTTCCTTTCTTTTTAAACAAGACTGCTGTCCCCCAGTAACTTATTTACATCCTGCTGTACCTCTCGGCTGGGCTGCTTGGTGCAGGAATTGATTTTGTTAGTGAGCAATAAACCTGTGCTACTTGCACATTTAGTACGCTTATTTTGCTCTGTTTCCTTTGGTCTTTTGGCATAAAGGACAGCTTTAGCTGTTTGAATGTTGCTGTGTACACTTGGACAACATTACGACTGCACAATCTTGTTAAGAGTATTGCCCACCATATGTTGTAATAATCTTGTTTTTCTCTCAGTCCCTTTAATCCTCTTTATACACTGTAACATATTTCTCCAGGTCGAAAATAATGAAGGATTTAATCTACATTATGTCCTTTTTTCCAGGATAAATGGGCAATCATATTATCACTGTCAAAATTAATTAAGTTGTTCATTTAAAAGATGTTCAGAGGGTGCTTCAGGTTGAAAATAAATTGAATCAGACATTCTTAACTGGATTTGAG
>VOQJ01042181.1:0-19321 GCA_015052665.1 Apistogramma diplotaenia | reverse complement strand
CACACACACACACACACACACACACACACACACACACACACACACACACACACACACACACACAGCTCCCTCTCATTTCCACCCATGTCTGGCTCTCCACCCTCATGGCCAAATGCACTGTGGGGTAGAGCAGAGTGGTGAGCATTATGGTGACATGTTTATGGTGGCTCTGAGCGGCAGGGAACATTACCAGGAGTGGTGGCACAGGTAATTCATTACAATATGACCTCGAAGGAGGAAATGAAACAGAGTCAAGCTCCATGTGTATAAGCTGCCTTTGTGGGTTACTGAAAAAACATGGAGAGGTTAAAATGATCCATTATAAATGTCTTTTATTGAGACAGCAACTTGTGCACATTCGCAAAGACGTGTTTGCACAAACACATACAAAAATATACAATAATTACTTCTCATGGCTACTTATTAATTTTGATCTCTCTAGAGAATACATGCTTGAGGAATGAATTATTTCCCTAGTGTATCAAATAACCAGTTCACAGCTGGGTGAAATCAGAAGTGGTGAAACTATTGAATGTTTGGCATTTTTGCTTGAAAAATAAGTTCAGATTAATTTTCCTGTTACTCTGATCATAAATAAATCATTCCAGTGCAGGGTGCCAGAAATGACTATCTTTAAATTTGACTCTAAAGTTAACATTCTAGTTGTTCCATTTATAAAGCTACCTTTTTCAAAGACCAAAGAACTCCTGTGGCAGTAATTATTTTAGTCCAAACCATGGCGGTTTTGTTGGGACACCACCTTTATTAGCAAAGCAATGCGTGACAAGTAACCAGGATGCAGATTGAGGTAAAACTTAGGTGTTACAGACAAAATTACTAAAATAACAAGACTTCAGCAAAAATATCACATTAAATACACATGTTGTGTAATATCAATATTGGCTGTAAATTATCTCATGTATGAAACCTTTTTATGAAGCATAGGAGCCCCTGATGCTGCAGTCACCGCACAGGAACAGGAGCAGCAGTGTCAGGGTTAAGGAAATGTAATTAGGCTCACCAGGTGCACAGATCAGGGAACTAGTTGCTGTTTCCCAAATTTATTACTTCCGTGCAGATTATGGGGGAGCAGAGCAAAATCTACTAAACGAGCCTCCAGTGAGGACTGGCAACAAGCAGACTCATTGTTATCGTGCCTGGACACTTGAGGCCATCACTATGCCAGTACCCAGCAGCGCGCATGCACGCACACACACAAACAGGTCTAAATAACATGATTGCTATTTGCTTCTGGTCTACAGTGGCCTGGTTGCTCAGTGACAAAGTAAACATTTCAGTGAATAGGAGTGTGCAGTTTTTACACCACACAAGAATACCAGGCTCAGTGAGGAGCTCTTTCAGGCTTAACAGCCCACATTAGGCTCCAAGTTCAAACCTTCCTGGTTCTGATGGTGTTTTTTGGGCCTGATTAGCTTACAAAGGCCCAAGTGGATAACCTTATTCTCATTTTATCAACTTAAAACTGAAAATATAGCTTCATTCACAATGGAGGATAAACAATAACCCAACCTAACCCAGTTGATACCTCACATGGGCTGGTAATTAACCAATATTTACACTGAACCGGTTTCCACAGCCATTCAGTATCACGGAGGAATTATAATATATTCACCTTAAAGAATAATTTCTCTCAATAAATTACCCAAGCTATGTTCTTTGATCAGGTTATAATGTGAACAATAAGGTCATTGTATGGTCTTTATGTACAACATAAAACACCTTGAAGCGACTGCTGTTGTGATTTGGTGCTATATAAATAAAACTGACTTGAACTGAAATACACAAGAATTGTTAAAATGAGCTGACTAACTTCTAGCCTACAATACCCATGTAAAAAAAAAAAAGGGGGGCAACCAACAGCAAAGTAGCGCCATCTTTTGTTCGCACACCCAACCAGCAGGCTGGCTAGCAGGGGACAAGAATGTGTGCTTGTTTTCCAGGCGCCTAATTATAACGGAGAATGTTCTTTAAGCAGCAGGCCACCAGATGAGGAGGAAGACATGCCAAATCAAGCACTCGCTCTGTAATTATGCTTCACAGGCACTTGGCACAACGCGCAAGATTTCTCACTTCTCATAGCGAGCACAGGCCAGCAGACAAAGGTGGGGGAGGCCAGCAAAGTTTTTTCCACTTTAAGCCAACTAATTGCTTCATTATTCCCCAATAAGTCATTTGGAAGACTTTTTTTTCTAAGGCTAACACCTTGGACACATGCACAGCACACAGTTAGAGAGCGGAGGATATTAAAGCCAGTCAGGCAACAAACAAGAACAACAGAGACAGCTGAGCCTTGTCAGCTTCAATAGCAAGAGTCTGAAATGTGACATTGGGGAACAGATGTAGTTTCCCCACAGTTTGACGATCACAGGGTCAAACTGCGAGGAGTGGAATTCACATTCTTGACTAGCCTTTGTTAAAAAGACATAAATGCTTTAGCACTTAGCAAAAAAAATTGCAGTGTTCATAACATTAATATAAAAACGTGACAAGAAAGGATTAGATCTAAATGAGAAACCATGGGACACTGTCACAGGGTAGGCTGACCATGTTTTCTCCTTCTTTTGACTTTAATGGGGACCACCAACATTTACATTTACAAAATTAACATATTGTATTAGATAAGATGGGACACTAGCAACTGAGACCAAAAACTAATGAGGAATGTGTTCAGTTAGGGCATGGACATGGAGAGCAGAAGGCCTTTTCCCCATAGACTTCTATACAGTCTGACTTCTTTTAACAACCAGAGATGTCACCATCTGTTGGTTCTCAGAAAAAATGCAAGTTTAATGAGCTTTTGCATTGGCTTCACTTATTGTATCTTGGAGCTCCATCATCTTTTACAGTTGTGGTCTGAAGTTTACATACACTCATCATGGGCATGAATGTCATTTTGGATTTTTTAAACTGCACATGTTTGAATTTTCTTGGATTTTCTCTAACCCTAATTGGGTTAAAATTATACATACAGGCTCAAATGTATACAAATACTTAAATATTTTTAATTAATAGTGCTGAAGGTTCTACAATATTTTGATAACTTGACAAAACCAAGGCCTTTTAACTTCTCATTTATAGTCATGATGACTGACTACCACTGGTAGTTTCTCTTTGCCACCATAAAAAGAAGACCCAAACTGCCTTAGATGAGAGAAAGCTAGCTCAGGAACAATCCAAAAACACCCGTGTCATTGTCCTTACTGAAATTAGTTTTACATCGCCATGGACTGAGGGGGTGTCGACCAAGAAAGAAGCCCCTACTCCAAAATTGACACTCTAAAGATCAAATGAATTTTGCAGCTGCCCAGATGGATGGGCTGACCATCAAACTGGAGAAAAGTTTGATGGTCAGATTTAACAAATATGGCACTATTTGGCCACAATGACAAGAGGGACACCATATTGCCAAAAGTATTTATTTACCCATCCAAATCACTGGATTCAGCTGTTCAATCACTTCCATGGCCACAGGTGTGTAAAACCAAGCACCTAGGCATGCAGTCTGCTTCTACAAAGAATTGTGAAAGCATGGAGCTCAGTGAATTCCAGCGTGGTACTATGATAGGATGCCACTGGACATCAAGTCCAGTCATAAAATTTCCTTGCTACTAAATATTCCACAGTCAGCTGTTGGTGGTAGTGTAACAAAATGGATATGGTTGGGAACAACAGCAATTTAACTATGAAAAATCACAGAATGGGGTCAGCGAATGCTGGGGTACATAGTGCGAAGAGGTAGAAAACTTTCTGCAGTCTATTGCTAGAGACCTCCAAACATCATGTGTCCTTCGGATTAGGTCAAGAACTGTACAAAGAGAGCTTCGGGGAATGGGTTTCCATGGCCAAGAAGCTGCATTCAAGCCTTACATCACCAAGCAGTGGTGTAAAGCACACCGCCACTGGACTCTAGAGCAGTGCAGACGTGTTCTCTGCAGTAACAAATCATGCTTCTCTGTCTGGCAATCCAATCGAACACCTTTGTGGTGAATTAGAGGAGAGACTGGAAGCCAGGCCTTCTCATCCAACATCAGTGTCTTATGTTGGATTTTGGAAGAATGGTCAAAAATTCCCAGAAAAACACTCCTAAACCTTGTGGGAAGCTTTCTCAGAAGAGGTGAAGCCATTATAGCTGCAAAGAGTGGGCCGATATCATATTAAACCCTATGGATTAAGAAAGAGATGTCACTCAAGTTCATATGAGTGTGAAGGCAGACGAGCAAATGCTTTTGACAATATAGTGCATCATTGGGGGAGTTGAGGCTTTCAAACCTAAGTACACTACCAACTGTCAAACATAGTGGTAGCATCATCCTCTGGGGATGTTTTTGCTGCCAGTGGTACTGGTGCATTGCACAAAGTGGATGGGGTAATGAAAAAGGAGGACTACCTCCAAATTCTTCAACTTCACCTCAAATCAACAGCTAGACAGACAGACAGACTGGGTGTCCCAGTAGGACAATGATCCCCAACACACACTAGAACTGATTTAGGAATGGGTCAAGCAGGCTAACCTTAAGCTTCTGGAAAGCCTCACCCATATTAAAAATATGGGCTATACTATACTATACTATATATATATATATATATATATATATACTATAACTATACTAAAAAGCTGTGTCTGTTCCAGGAAACCAAACAATTTAAATTAACTCTCCCATTTCTGCCAAGAAGAGTGGTCAAATATCCAGCTAGAATTATGCTAAAAGCTTGTTGATGGCTGCAGCTCTACCTCCTGAGCTACAGCCACCCAATAAGGTGGTGTAGGCAACATCTGTGTTGTTAGCCTACTGAGGAATGGTTGTAGGCCTATTGTAAACAAACACCCATGTGGAATTGTACATGATTTGAAATCCAGACACTGTAAAACTTTAACTTTTCAACACAGTTCTCAGTTTCTAGCCAGTTTTCTATCATATTTTTGGATTTGAGGCTAAAACCACAGGAGGACAACTTAAAAAAAAAAGTATTGTTAATAAATAACACCAAGTTGCTTTAAGTCAGGCTAGAAAATAGAAACACTAATAGTTTGGATAATAACTGAACTAAATTTTCAAGTGTAAATGATCCGTACTTTTTTTTTTTTTGATGAACCAATATCTAGACCTGTTGTTTTTTTAATCTATGTCAGCTGACAAAATTATATGGAATATATGTATTTGCAAACATGTACATAAACACACACTGTTTAGTAAATTGTGACTATTATTTCATAAAATGATTTAAATTGAGACAAAAGAGGTCAGGAGGAAACCTCAGGCTTATTGAAGTGATGACTGCAGTGAATAACACATGTGAAACAGTAGCTTGGTGTCGTCACTTTCAGCACAGTAAACTATGTTGTCAGGCGGACTGAAACAAGTTGCTGAACGTAATTTGACTCACAGCGTTGCCAACTATGCTCGAGTGCCGCATTAAATAATGTTGCACGCGCCATATAGAAACTTCCAGCTTGTATTACTCTGCGGTAACAGTAGTTGCAGCGATAACAAAACAAAAACAAACAAACAAATAAACAATTGCACAGCTTTGATACAAAAATTAACCGGAGAAACATCCAACAGCCACCACACCTAGCAACAGGGTTGTCAGGACGCAGGAAGTAACTTGCTAGGTGGCTAATTAGCCACGTATGCTAGCTGCAAACCTGGGCCGTTGCAGGCTGGGGCGCTCGTTACTTATCGGTTCTTACCGATGTGGTTATCCTCGATGTGTACGATGAGCTCGGACAGTGAGTCGAAGTGAAGTCCGCAGCCCCCGAACCTGCAAGCGTTGGAAAAGAAGGAAGCAGCTGCGATGCCTGTCATGGTCGCTGCTGCATTAGAAATGAGGGCAGCGGGGAGCAGCAGCGGCGCGGACAGCGGTGGGAACAGCTGGAGCTCGCACCAGCGGTGAGCGGACTTCTCCGAACTGCGTCAAACCAGCTGGAGACGTTAATGAAACCGGAAGTGAAGCTGTTTGACGTTCATTAGCAAAGCCAAAAGGTTTTATTTTTAGAATAATTTACATCTAATTGGGTCGAGCTGAAGTGAATCCTGAATGTACGACTGCAGAGGATTGATGTTAGTATGCGGATGACAACCTTTTTCAGATATTATGAATATTAAAAGTAATTTTATGAAGTTATTAAGCATTTTTCATATTCATTTATAAAAGACGTAATAATTTCAACAAAAAAATTACTTGTAAAAAATAAAACTATTGTTATCATTGTGCCAAGGGCCTACATAAACATTCAACCTAGCAGCATGACTTATTTAATATATAAAAAAGTTATAAACGTTTGTTTATAACAACGTGCAATGTTGGTCAAATTTTAATTATCGAGTAAAACACTAGATAAGTAAATTTTAGATAAGTATACAATACTATGGGGCATGAGCAATATACTGTAGTAATAATATGTCAATTTAAAATAGCGATATTATTAAACTACAACGGCACGGGTTTACCCCGAATAAAACGCACTAACAAAGCACTGTTTACATTTTGTTTGTAATGTTTTGAGGGGAAATTGCTTTTTGAACATTTTGTCCAACTTAACGCATGCATTTTGCACAGTTGGCAGGATGCAGAACATCATGGGGCTATTGCTAATTGGCATCATCACTACAAATTGCTTGCTTAATATTTTTTTTCCCTATCCTGTTCAGAAGATCTCTAATTAAGTGCCCGGCAAGGTGTGTACCATTTTAGCATATTCTTAAGAATCTGTCTTAAACTAAATTGTATTTGAGATGAGAAAATGTATTTTTGGAAATGTGGTTAATAGTTTTGTCTTGAATGCCACAGCGGAGCAACAAGTAGCTTCAACGCATCTAATGGCCACAGAGTGGCAGTGTTGGTCCGTAAATAAGTCATGTCCAGTGAATTAAAGGTCTCCTACTTTCTCCAATTTAGTCAACATTGTGGTCCTACAAATAGTTTCATCCTTCAGCCTGATTTTATTTTTTTAATGTTTTTTTTCCTACTATCAACAGCACTTCACATGTTTTGTTCTGCAAAGGGTTTTTATTCTGTCAGTGGTCTAAGAGAGACGGTGGAAATACATATGCTGCCATTTTTCATCGTTCATTAATTCCTAAAATCAATTTGAAAATGTGCACAGATTCTGAACGTAGCACACACACAGTGTGCTACTTTTAATTAAATTACTTGTCAGAGTAACAGATCTGAAACATTTTCTGCTCTGTCATTAATCTAATCTGGAGCTGGTTTCTTTCTTCTTTTTTTCGTCTGACTGTTTTCAGGAGAACAGAGTGACTGATGCAACCACTAGTAAGACTGAAACACAGGTCTCTAAAATGTACATGTGAGAATATATATAAAATGTGACCTGAAGAATTACATTTTGAAAATACCAAATCACAGAAAAAAAACACCCCAACTTTCTCCAGTTACTTTTTTTTTGCATCTATTGACTGTGTGGTAACTTTGAGTTCGCGCCTGATGTAATGGGTCAAAACTGGGCCTATCCAAATTTCAGACCAGTGATGGTCAAACTATTTTTTCCAGTTATTTCTGAAAACACTGTGGGATATTACTATGAAAGCATTACATCATACACGCTTCTTGCTTGAGGAAACTGAGGGTTTTCTTTTAAAATGCTAGCATTGCTTATCCGCTGTTATTTATTGATGTTTTTGCTTGATGGGTAAAGCTTCACTTAATCACTCCTTTTCAGTATATGGATAGATGAGGTAATAGATGTCTTTGGGATTCTTTGCGCTTAAGATGTACTGAATAGGCTGTTGAACCTCACTGGGGAAACACATGCAGGCAAAGTCACGTTTAACAGCTGCTCGTAAGTGACCAAACCCTTCTGTTCTCTGCGAACTGCCCGGCAAGTTTGAGCCAACCAATAAGATCATTTCCTCACTCCTACACAGTACGGTAAAGAAAGGGCACCTCAGTTCTTCTGGCTTCACTTTTGCACAGAGCTGAGACTTATTTCAAACAGCTGAAAGTGAAAACACCTCCCTAGTGACTTTATTGCTAACTCAAATCATCAGTGTGTTTATTTAAGTGATTTGTAATAGGACAGCAGGTCCTGCAAGCCAATATAAATCACAGAGGGATGACTAACACAATGGAAATGCCACTCACAAAATATTATCCACGCAGTGCTGTAATGTAATCTAAAGGTATTATGTTATTGTTATTCTTAGCCTAGCCATATAACATTTTAAAAATGTGTTAGAAATGTTATTAATAATCCATTTTAAGTGATCCAGAAGCCAAGCTCATATATCATAAGAGTGACAGACTTACTCACAAATACTGAGCAAAGAAATTATCCTACACTGATACAAGTCTCCAGAGCTGTCAGTCAGCGAGCAATGCTCATTGGCCCCTTAAGGATAAATGGTCAAGTCACTAAGGTTATCTGCTCAGGACCCTCCAGCATATATGTGTTGCTGAATAAGACTCTCAGGTCCGTTGGAAGGCTCAGCAGTGATACAGGGACATGAGTCATTTGATCATTCATTTCAAGAAGATTGAATCTGTATTTCTAAGTTTGCAAGAAATATGAGTAACTCAAATGTTGCCTTGTACAAAAGTTATTTTATTGGTTAAACAAATGTATTGTGAAGGTTATTTTTAAATGCTTTTTTGGAGATTAATTTCAAAACATCCCCACAACCCAGTTTGATTACTGCTATATATATTTTTTTCTTTCTCTAACAGCCCCACACCCTTACATTGACAAAGTGTCAACAATGTGATATTCGCTATGTCCTGAGGTTTGGCTCATCACACAGTAGTTCCTGATCTTTAACCACCGAGCAATAAACACTTGTTACACTTGGCACAACACTCCCACCAGTTCAGAAGGCGAATACATCAGCATCTTAGCCAACCAGGCTGGTATATTTTCCTGGATTTTTAAAAATATGATTATCTTTTCAAATCATAATAATTAGTGGCATGTCCACAAAATAGACAGAGATTAACATCTTCTAACTCTAGGTTGTTTTTTTAAATTTAGTCTGCAAAACATTACATGCGACCAGAACATAAAACAATTGAATCCTATTAAGTAATTAAGAAAATAATTATATAATTTTTGAATAAATTTTTAAGCCTGTCGATGCTTCTACTGCCGTTGCACTTATCAGACAAATCTGGACTATCTTATTTTGGATGTAGGTAAAATTTACTTAGCGGCTTAGGTCTTATCCTCCCTCTGCCACAACAGTCATGGCTTACTTGGTCTCAAATATGTGATAAAAGCTAGATAGTGCAGACATGAAACATCTGATTGACAAGTAGAGATTTTAAAACAAACACGCCACTACGGATGATCTCATCTACAAACGAAAGTTCACAATTCCTCCAAGTTACTGCTTTGAAATGTTGTTGGGTAAACTGTGAGCTTTAGATGTTGCTTTTAAACCTAAAGGTAAAAAAAAATGAAAATGAAGATGCACTACTAGGATGGCATGAAGAAAAATGTGAGAAACAGTGTTTAATAACTGGAAAACACCAGCTGACAAAAACCCACAGATATATCGAGCTGTTGAGTCATTTACTTGCAAGTTAAAAAAAAAACATTTTTTTCTGCATGCGGCAAAGATAAGAGATACGTTTCCTTTGCTGCATAGCCAGTGAGACACTGCCATCTCTGCAGGCATAGTTTCCTATGTTTAAGGTACGAAGAGCAACATTAATTTAGACCTCTATTTCCTATCGCTGATTGTTTTGCAAAAGTGGAATATTTATGAAATTGCTTTATATTTTGTTGAAAATTGAAAACCAATGAGACGCTTTTGCTATTAGCCTCCATCACCTTTTGCACCTGCTACAACAAAGCATCATCACTGGTTCTTATCTTCCCAAGGTGATCTTAGCCAGAAGCATTGCACAAAGGCATAATAATAAAAGGTTTAGTATAATATAGATCAAGTCCACTTTAGTGTGGGTCACTGACCTAAACTGTATCGGCTCTTTCCAAGCTTAATAGTCTGCTCCTCTGGGAGCATAATGTTTGGATTGGTTGGGAAATATATTGGCAATAAAGAGACAAAAGGATGTCATAAATGTTGATTAAAGCTCTGGTTAAAAGACAGAGGCGGGATAGGCTCTGAGTTATGAGGGCTTTTCAGACTGCGTTATTGTTTCAGTGACAGAGCTCTTAGTGTGTCTAGTGGAGTGGCGAGTGGTAAACATTTCTCAATGTGTGAGGAGTCATTAATCCCTGGAACCGAGGATGGCTTCACTACCAGTGTCTGTGGCCCAAGAAATCACAGCCAGTTGGCACCAGCAGGTCTTGCAGAACTCCAACATAAATGCTTTGCACTTCAGAACTGTTTAAATCTCTTCTGTGTGCTGTAGCTAAGGCACATTTCAGCAAAGGCAACACACAACAGTCTGTGTTTTGCACATTCAGTTCATTTGCAAGAGGAGCTGTAGGATTTGGTTCTGCCAGGTTAGAGCCTAACTGTTAAGCTTAAGCAAAAAAAGATGCCAGCTTAAAGAAAACACTTTTCTCTGGCTGCAACAGTAAAGTCAGAGTAATGTGTAGATTTATAATGGTTGGAAATATGAAAATTGTCAGTTTGGATCATCATTCTGCAAAGCAGAATTTCTCTGTTTCTGAAGTCATCTGAATTGGTTGTATATGTTTAATGTAAGAGGCTCCCAGTGTCATAATTACTTTCAGTATTTCAAGTTTGTACCTAGATGCTTCACACTTCTACGTGAATTTGCAAATTATCAGAGAACCACAAATCTGAGGACGTTTGTGTTCCTGCATGAAAAATGCGTCACAAGTCACGTTACACCAGAGCAAGAAAGTGTCAGAGCAAGCAAGTTTTGCTTTGGCTCCTTTTTAAAGTGGACCTATATTGCTTTTTCTCATAAACTCTAACCCTGGCACTCTCAGACTGTTTAAACCTTTTGATTGCAACGGGCACCCAATCAGAACTGGCTTGAAAGGAGAGTGGCCTTTAAGGTACCGGAGGTAAAACATCTCGGTTCAACAGCGGATCAGCTGAGAGGCTGTGGCTAAGACTGCAACGTTACTGAGGCTGAAAATTAAGAAAAGAGTTGGAAATGAGCAAGTTTGCACGTTGCTAACTGAAAATTGCAGGGTCCTGATGTATTAAACTGTTTATCGGATTTTCTTGTTTCACATCTTGATGTCACTCAGTTAAAAGATGCAGTACTGTACGCTTACTTGAGCTTATTTAATTGGTCTGTACTGGCGCTTCATCTTTGAACCACACCCACCAAGCTCCAGCGCTGTACATGCCCCTGGGCGTGTACTCGCAAACCCCGCCCCGCTGGCTCCGCCTACCAGCGGACCACAATGATTTAGAAGTTCAGGAATCCCACGTGACGTCACCAAGGGTGACGTTATGCTTCTCTAAATAGATCGTATTGTAATCTTTTCTCAGTCCAACGTGGTTTCTTCTGAGAGACTGCTTCACGTTTTCTACACTTGTTTGGTAAGTTGAAAGCCTTGCCATCATGCAGAGGACCATGCATGCGCCTCTGCAGGTTTGTTGCCCTTTTCTCTCTTTTTTTCTCCTTACTTTTTCTTCTCTCTTTTTCATGCAACAGCTTGTTTTCTTGTTCGCTCCAGCAGATTTTTTTCCCTCCTTGTTCAAAACTCATTTATGTCTGCAACCGCAGTGTCGTGCGAGTTTCGTTTGAGTGAGTGCATTGTCATCTCACTTCGCTGTCCGTGTGCTGGCCTGTCTCTCTCACTGCTGCTGAAGTTGAACGCGGAGTCAAGTGCCGCTGCAGCTCCGTCTGTCAGGCAGCGGAGACAAGTCTGCATAAATTTATGTCAAAGGACTGAAAAAAAGCTTAGTTGTTTTTATGCAAAGGATGCTTTTTATTGCACTCCACATCAATTTGGCACATCTTCAAAGTTTTCTCTTAGGTCTTAAGCTCCAAAGCTGGAGCCCTGCATCATTGTCATGCCTGTCCCATCCAGGGATACGCAGAGCAGGCTAATCTCCCGGACTCGTGCGTGCTGCGGTTCACCAATGATCGTCTGGAAGATTATGGCCCGGTGCTTATGCTGTTGCCCCAGTTAAAAAGAAAGAATAAGAAATAAAGAAAAAGACCGATGCCTTTGTTCACGTTAAATTTATGTTCCTTTTTCTCTTGAACAGTAATGTTCACCAACATTACGTCATTCTGCAGGCCAGTCGATATTTGATTAAGCGCTGAGATGTTGAGGGTTACTTTGAGTAAGGCTGTGCTGACGGTGCGCGCTTTGTGACGGTACGGCTTGAAAAAAGAAAAAAAGAAAAAGAAAGATGCTTTAATTAATTGATTGCTCTCCGTTTACGTGACAGCCCTGTCAATAACCACTTGTTTCTCGTGCGTTTAATATAAACTGAGATGGATTTTTTTTATGAAAGCTTTTCAGACATGTTTTTCTTCCAAAAAGAATACAGTATAAGTTTATGAAAGCTTTAGTTTCAGAAAAAGCCAGCAAGAGGTACAAAATAACAAAAAGAAAAGTTTACCTAGCTGGATAAAATGCAACTCTTTATTTAGAGCAACAATACATCTTGCGTAACAGTTTATAATAATCATTAGAGCCTATGTAAACAAGTACCAAATAGCAAAGACCAAAACACAAGTTTTCATTAAACTTCCTCGTATATCCTATAAGAGTGTTATTTGGCAACCTTCATGGATATGTGTTTTACATGTTATTCTTGATTGCAGCAGCGAAATGTGATCTGCCTTTGTTGATGTTTGTTTTGTTTGCTCAAGGTACCCCTGGCAATGCCTGTACTCATATAAGAAGGTGTGAAATGATAGGAAGCATAAAGGAAATCTCAAGCCGGATCAAGAAGTGCACCGCAGAAGACAGAGCACTTTATTTTAATCCTAAAACTTTCTTTCCCCTTTCTCTGCATTGAATGCAAAGAATAATACAGTAAGAATAATGTGAGCTGTGCTAATCTTATGATAGACCTCTGCGGATTCATTATTTGATTTATGAGTTTATGTTGTGTCAGAGACCAGTAATTGAAAGCTTTTGAGGTTTACATTCACATCAGACCGGTCTCCTTTGTCATGCTTTCAGTTTAAGAGCAGAAGTTCAGGGCAGACGTTGTCAGAGAGGTCCGTGTTCGTTGCCTCAGGGATCACTGTAATCCTTCCTTGAACTTGTACTGTCAAAAACCGAGGCTGTGGGGAGCTGGAGACTTGAATTGCTCTACATGTTTGCGCTTGCTTTAACCCCATATGCCTTTACACCCCAACCCTTCTTTTCCTTGCCATATTGTTTAAATTCGAATATGTGATCTACCTGGAGAATTCTTCCCCAGTTCCTCTTGAAATCGAATGCCGGACCCTAATCCTTCCCCTCACTCACATCAGGATGCAGTTAATGTAAAGTGTAACCAAATTTCCTCTGCTAAACTAAAACATCTCTATTAAACGAGAGCCAAGTGCCCTGTCCAAGGAAAGGGCGTTGAATGCTGATAATTTGAAGTGTGAAAGCTATTGGATCCTTCGCAGAGGCATTCGCAGAGAATTGATGGTTGGAAGTTTTATGCATCATATGGTTTGAATTTCCTAGTAAATGTGATGGAATGATGAAGTCCCGTTTTAGAAACAGGAACAGGAAGGTAAACGTTTCTGGGTTGTTTTTTTGTTTTGTTTTGTTTTTTACAGTTATGGAAACTATTTTCTCTTATTTTTTTATTAATGCCTTATATTGTTCTGCTGTAAAAAATTTAATGTCTTTTGAAGAAGTGTACTGGCAATCAAGAAGAAAGCTAGAAAACAACAGTTCCAACAAGAGTTGTACAAACAGCTGATTCATGCTGTTCCATGAATGTTTGAGACAAAAAAAAATTGACCCTTTATTTAAAACACAAATAAGTGGCGACATATCTACAGGCACTGCTTCTCTACTTGCGGTCAGCCTGAGCTTAGTGTTTTTAAGGCTCAGTGTTGGTCATGTTTGTTGTATCAAAGGAGACCAGGTGAGTTTTTGGGGGCCCTGTTTTAGAGAACTGAACTGGTGATAGAAAGAGAGACCAGGTCTCATTGCTCTCTGACAGAGAGACCCTGTCCAGACCCTGTTCAGCAGGCTTGGTCATGAAAGTACAGCTTGTTAGGAAAACAGCACTGCTTAGCATAACACAATATTTGACTGTTTTGACTGTGCTCAAGGAAATAGCCTGTATCTATGAAAAAGACATACATGCACATAGTGTATAAAGGTATTCATGCTTGACACTTGACCTGTCGTAGTAACTTACAGAATTACAGACGCACTGCAGTTCTTGTGATAGGTAGCAGGCAGAGATGATAACAATGGAAGTAATAAATGTAAATTCTTTATGTGCCATTAAATGGAAATGATGAGGTCCAGTATCAGTGCTGTAAATACTGCAGATGTTCTAGTTGTACTAAGAGCGCACACAGTAAACCACGCACCTATTTGCCCATCATTAAACTCTTAGTGTCTTATCAAACCTGTTTTTCTGCTGTTGATCAGATTGAAGTTGCGTAATAAAAGCAGAGAAAAGCAAAGAGAAAAATTGCTGCTGCCCTGTTTACTTCATTATGCCAGCTTGTTCTTATTTAGCCCTAATTCTGTGTTATCATAACAAAGAGGAAGGAGTTTTTTGTGTTCTCGCTGACTTTCAACATTCAGCCAAGACTCAGAAGGCTTAATTCAGTAATTAAATACAAAATGCTCGTCTCGTATTGCTAGACACCCTGATTGTCCGCATGCGCTTTGTGGGCTTTGGATTGAAACCACACATTGTCCAATTATGGTTTCCATGTGTGGGGTTTGAAATAGGGATGCTCGAATTGGGAGATTCTGGGCAGATACCAATAAAAATGTTATGCTGAAATAACATTTTGCAAAGAACCAATGGCAGTATTTATGGGTTTGTATGTAATCATTTTTGCTAGGGAAATAAGGAAAACTTAATTCCAAAAACAACTATTCTGAAATCTTTCAGCTCTCCACCACTCAGTAAAGGGCAGTCAGCAAGGCTGGCCAGTGCTAATGTTCTTCCTGTGTACTGATGCATCCCTGTTTTGCATGTTTATGTTTGCTTGGCCCTTAAAGACAAATAATTATAGTTACTTAACATCTGGTACAACATCTGTCTGAAAGCGCCTGGCATCTGTGTTATTGGAATGTGATGACTGCTCGGCGGCTCCTTGTTAGTGTTTATTAGCAGAGTAGGAGACTTAAATATTCTCGGCTCAGAATCTGACCAAACTTTAAACTCTGTAGGGTTACAAGTGGTTAACAACCTTAATAACACTTAAAAAAAAAAGTCAACAGCTGAAATAAGAGTGCAGTAATAAAAAGATAGATAGATTTTTTTTTCTGTCTATAATAATAAAACATAAAATAAAATTCTTGGTAGGTAAGCTTCTTCAAAACTTGGCGGCATAAATATCTTAATGTGCGTGATCCATTACATTTGATTTAGGTGTTCGTCAAAGTTTGACATATTATTTAATGCATTTGATGTTGATATTTATTAATTTATTTTATTAATTTATGATATTAGGTAACATTTATTTTAATGCTCCTGTTATTTCTGTTGTCTTTTTCATTTGAAATTCGTACACTCATTGTTGGATGCAGAATGAATTCTTTTCATGACTTTGCTTGACTTAACAAATCTGATGCCCTCTTATCTTATTCAGAGTCACGGGGTTGGGGGCTGGAGCCTATCCCAGCTGACATAGGGTGGGAGACCGGGGTCTCTGTACAGACCCTGTACAGGTCGCCAGCCTGTCGCAGGGCTAACACACAGAGACAGACAACCATTCACACCTATGGGCAATTTAGGATCAACAATTAACCTAACCCCAGTAACTGCATGTCTTTGGACTGTGGGAGGAAACCAGAGTACTCGGGGTAAATGGGGAGAACATGCAAACTCCACACAGAAAGGCCCAGGTGGATTCAAACCCAGACCTTTAAACTGTGAGGCGACTGTGCTAACCGTGCCATTTCAAATAAGCTGCACCTTCTGACTGTACACTGCTGTACAGCCACTGCTTTCTTTTCTTGCACTCACTAAAACATGTTTACCAACTGAGTCAATTAATTAAGCCTTTAACTGATGCCTGTATGGCTGAAACCTATAAATATGAATCTATTAAACAGCATGCAAGTGTCTTCAATTTAAAGTCAAATCTGGTCTTACTGCATAGCTACCTTAATGAAAAATAAATGTTTACACAACTACTGTGAAGTGTCTATAGAGATAGATTTATTCATTCTGTTCATTAAGAGCTTTAGAGTATTTTACAATCTATGTGGTAATGTGCAATAAAAACGTGGGTATAAAGAAAATCCATCTATCGAAATATTTCCCAATGGTTGCGTTTTGCTGAAGTTATTAGCCCCAGTGTTTCCACAGCCTCAGCCTTGATGTCATTTTAGTGGAGCCCAGATTACTGTAGCGTGAGAAAACTAGTCCAGGTGCAGTGGCAATTTCATGTCTTGCATGACACAAGTGTATTTTCCCTCTTCAGTCCTGGCAAGAAAAGCAGAATTATTCAGGTCTCCTCCCTGCTCTCTTCGTTTGTCTTTTTTGGTAGTTTTATGAGAAGTTGGCCAGAGTGATGAACTCGGACCAGGAAAGGCCGTTCATGTGCAACGCTCCTGGCTGTTCTCAGGTAAGAGTGTCGAGGTACAAGGCAACGCGTACATGTGCGTGTGTGTATGGGTGTCTGCCTGTAATACGAGTATGTTGAGAAGGGCTTCAGAGTAGGTTGTTCTCTCTCTCGTGCATGAGGGAGAAATGCAATAGCGCAGAAGTGATAGAAACACAAGCAAGTAAGCAAATCGGGTGTTAAAATACAAAAAAAAAAGCATTCGTACGCAGGCAAGAATAACAAGAATAACAGTGAATGTTATTTTAGGGTAAGGCTTCACTTCCTCTTTCATACATGCAATTCTTCTTTTTCAATAGCGATTCCCCACAGAGGACCACCTAATGATACACCGACACAAACATGAGATGACCCTTAAGTTCCCCTCCATAAAGAACGACAACATGTTATCAGGTGAGTTGTGCTACATTAATACAGACTTTGGTTTGAAAGAAACTCATAGTTTGTTTGCAGGTGTGTGTCTTGGTGACTCATGCTCAGACACACTTGTCTATCATCAGTAGCCTTTACTGTGTCTGCAGAAGTTGTTTACAATAATGTGAATGATATGATGCATGCCTACCCTACAACACAGTTTCATTCACACACTTTAGTAATATAGAAAGAAACTGCCTGACAAAAAGCAGGACACATGAGCATTTTATGTTAAATCTGTCTCCCCTGTTGTTTCATGTGATTTCTTTTTCTATATAATTCAGTGCATTATTATTCTGTGCATCCTGTGGGAGAAAGGACATTTTAGAGATGGTAGGGTGTGTTGAGCTGCTGATCTGCGCATTAATCTAGAGATCAAGGAGCACAGTAAGAGTCAACCCAAGACAAATCCAATAGTATAGATCTCTGTTTCTTGTAACGTCCCTAATGCATCAGCCATCGTCTAGTTAAAACTGCTTCAACCAGCCTATTCGAGTAGTGTCTTCTTTATTATTTACACTCAGTACTCAGCAGGATCAGATTTTCTAGGCCAGGTGTCTTTATCACTTTTTGTCTGAGTTACAACTCAGACTGTTTCTTTACTAATACACTGAACTCAGGGTAATATAGTCACTGGCTGCACTGCACACAAAGTTACACCTCAACCACACACAGTCACCTGCAAAAGTGTGCATGCTTAAATTTTAGTACTATAATTCATCACCTAATGTTGACCTGCTCTATTTGCTTTGCATTGACTCAACTAAAAATGGACATTACTCAGTTTCTTAATAGAGCTTGAGTAAAAGGTACTGTATATTTGCAGAGTAAAACTGTGTTTTGAGTACACACGTCATGACGAAAGTTTGAGTCAATCCTCAGTCTAGCCAGAATGGATAAACACACCATGAAGTATGCTTTTAGCCTTTGAAACAACTGTGATCCCAAAATCACCTTCAACAGTCTGAAACCTGAGCTGCGTGCACCCCCCACAATGTCAAGTTGAATACCACGGCTTGACTGAGCTCAACAAATGAGACCCCACTCTGTAGGTGGGATCTGTACTTTGTCAGCTGAAACTGGGCTGTCGAACGTAGTGTCTCTCACCAACTAAATAAAAGTAATGCTTTCGTATTCTTTTGGATGGGGAGTCCATTAGTTTGCTTAAAGTGCCTACTGGTAAAACTGGGGTTCACATAACTGAACAAATATAGGTATAGTATTTTTGCAAACATTGTGCCCAAGTGAAATATTGTTTGCATTATGGTTCTATTTGTTTTAGCTTTTACCCTCTACGTCTGCATGTTTGAGATATGCAAATAAAAATTAGGCTCTCGTGCAAAACATCACATAATCACATGTCTTTTTAATGATGTGCATAATGAGTAAATGAAACAAAAATTATATCAAATTTCAAGGTCAGAAAAACAAGATGTCTGAGCATGCCTTTTGTCTGTTGGGACCCTCTAACACTCTATTCTTTCTATATTTGGTGCCCGCATTTCTCATATACAGATGTTTTTGCCTTGAAATCTGAAAAACTTCTTTTTGGTTTACAGACCAGACACCCACGCCAACACGTTTTTTAAAGAACTGTGAAGAGGTGGGATTGTTTAGTGACCTGGACTGCTCTATTGAGCAGGAGTTTTGCAAAGCCCAGGAAGAAGAGGACAGTAAACAGGTACTGCAACATAGAGGACAAAGCCTCAGAAAAAAAAAGACAAAAAGATGAGACCAAAGCCACAGAGGTTAGGTGGTTAGGAGGTCTTATCTAGTGCAATCATGAGTAATGTCACTAACAGCGGTTCACGCTGCATGAGCTGATATCGTATTTTTTTATAGACTGAAAACACATAGACGTCATGTAACCACATTCTGATCATTTGTTCAGAAATGGATAGCCACAGGTCTTCGTAACCTACCAGTATTTCTCACTTTTATCCAAACTACACTTTGATTGTTGCCTACCCTGCTCTTGTGATGCTGCTGCTACCACCGCACTGCTAACACCCATCCATCTTGTCAACAGTGCCAGACAAGGCTAGCAGGTGGAGATTTATCACCCATCACAGATGAGAAAAGATATCAGGTTCTCCACCTGTAGCTTCAAGCAGATCTCCATTTCTTAATGAGAGTCTTATTTTTTACAGACAGACAGACAGACAGACAGACAGACAGGCAGGCAGGCAGGCAGGCAGGCAGGCAGGCAGGCAGGCAGGCAGGCAGGCAGGCAGGCAGGCAGGCAGACAGG
>VOQJ01042179.1:0-17549 GCA_015052665.1 Apistogramma diplotaenia | reverse complement strand
CAGTGGCTCTTACGGTGGTTTACCGCGTAGAAAAAAAAAAAAAAGTTTTGTTGTTGTTGTGTGGGGGTGGGGGGGGGGGGGGGGGGGGTGTTCTGTGTGCTGCTTAGGTGGGTGTGAGTACTGGCGGTCCGTTGCAGGCAGATGGAGGGGGGTCTTTTTCGTTAAAGTCTCTCTCCTCACTGCAGGAAGGAACAGCTAATTTGGGAAAGCCAGGACCGAGATTAGGTCACCACTGTGTACCACAGACACAACACACTCTCTCTTTCGTACACACTTGTGTTGCCTTTGTGCTCACAAACATGCGCACAGTCAGCCAGACCCAAACACCCCTGCTGGTTTTTAGGTGGTTCGTTCCTCCCCGTCGGTCTCTTGCGTGGTCCTGCGCAGGTTGCTCTTCATCTTCACAAACTCGGGGGTGTTCTCTTGTTCCTCCTCAATTTTCTGTTGCTCCAGTTCCAGCTGCAGGGATAAAGATGTGAAATTCACATTTAATCTTAAAAAAAACACAGAGCCGAGTAACTCAGATACAGTAATTTGTTTTTTGCATTGTATCCACTGGATGCAACAACTTTTATGAATCATTTACCTGCTCTAGTTTCTGTTGTCTTTTCATGAGTTCTATCTCCAAGTCGCTCCTCTTCTTGTGGGCCTCTTGTTCCTCCTTCTGTTGCTTGAGAACTTGGTCCCTCTTTCTCTTCTCCAGAACCTTCTGGAGTTCAGATTTGTTCTGAGGCGCCAGACCCCTGTGCAGAATCAGTCACAGGTTAACTTCAGTCAACACATCCTGATGTCACTGCAGAGCCTCATTCACAAGGAGATTGACATGCAAATTCATGCGTAACGGATAATGTCCGTGGCCTTATTCTGTTTTGACATGCAAATTAATATAAATTCTGGATTAAACATGCCAATCGTGTTTGAGGAAAGTTTTGATTTTCAGCCAATCCTCGATTGCTCCATATTAACCAGATTGCATAAGATGATTTGTGCCAGCACAGGAAATGACTCTGAAATCACGGGTGAGAACTTGAGTGTTTTTTTTTTTTTCTTTCCTAGTTGCCTTTTCTGCCTCTTAGTATCAAAAACAACTGCAGGGAAATATACTCCACACATGGAAAATGTCTTAAGTCACTGCAAAACCAGTGGGATTGTTACACAACAGACTCAAAATAGGATAGAGATATCACAGTAAAGTGAGAGCCCGAGGAGCAAAGACGCAAAATGTTATGTAATGCTCTAAATGCTTCCAAAATCATGAGAGAAAAGGGTGGGGGCGGGGTGGGGACAAAATCGAATAAAATAAAGGGCAAAAACCAATAAAGAGGAAAAGGATTAGGGACACAAAAAAGTGGCACAGAAGAAGGAAAAAAAAACAGGTCTCATCAAAAATCCAGCCTCCACACCCTTCATTAATTTAAATTTTAAACCCTTTAATGCAGATTACCAAACTCTCCAACTGATTTTTCTTGTGCTATGACAGCCTGACTCTGCACAGGGCACAGATGGTCTTCAAAGAAAGCACAGCGTGCCTACCTGGATACATTTTAGCAACAGAAATGCCGTAATTAAATGCATTATTAAACCCCGGAGATTACATAACCGAGCTCACAATGTTCCAAGAAGCAGTGGGAGTTAATTTACAACAGGGGTCTACTTTATCGAGAGCCGCTGCTTCAGTTAAATCCCCTGTTTCTGTGTGAGGAAAGGTCTTAGAAGGATGTCTGGATGGGCTGATTTTAAGTAACCTCACGCAGAATGGGAGGACGCCGAGGTCACCAGGAAGACACTGTAAAGATGCTGACCACACTCTCACAGTGGGCAGCGTTTACATAATGCTCCCCCACCACAATCACCCACCCCAACACACACATGCCCACAGGCAGACTGGGAAGGAATGTGTTTTCAAAATCCCACACATCACTACCTCCATCTAATCGAATGCTTTATCAGTCTTGGTGGCTGAATTTCTGAAATTCCTTTGTGTAGGACGGGTCATTACAGCTAAGGTAGCAAAGGCAGAGAAAGGCCCTCAGCTAGAGACAGTTTTGTAATCACGATTACATAACGCATTATTTTTTCCCTCGACAAGCATCCATCCATGCACCATCCAGCCAACCGCACACCCCACCCCACCCCACTTTCATCACTGTGACTAATCCACTTTGCAGGCCAGCCTTCTATACCTCACTAAATAATAAAAACAGAATTAAAAGTTTATTCTCCTTAAAGCCAGTTGATACTCGTCAAAATCCTCTGTCTAGACGATTAGAAGCAATATGCAGCAGCAGCTGGAGCTGCAAGAGTTTTTATTTCAAATTTTTTAATAAAAAAAAAAATTCTTCTGTTCCCTCCTCATTCTTAAATGCACTGCTTTAATCATCACACTCTGGTTTAAGACAGCCTGGAGAACTGCTGCTGTGATGTAACAGCTGTCAGCAGCATGTGTGTTTACAGAGCTATTTATAGTTCGGGCACAAAGCTGCCGGCACTGTATGGTGTGATACAATACAAACATTTGGTGTGAAAGGGTGATCATGGACACCAGCATGTATATGCATTCATACATGCAAAGATGTAAACATACACACACGCTGACTGATGCTCACAGAGACTTCAGGCTGCATAAAATCCTGCTCTGTTCAGTGTAACATGGCCAAGGCAGGATTTTCCTCCACAATATGGATGTCTGACCTTTACATAACCAATATTTGCCAAAGGTTTTTATACAACGGATTCTATGAATTTTTTATATCCCAAGCTTCACATAATACTGCTGCTGGGAACTAAAGGGACCAGTGAAGCCAACCACAGTGACAGCAGCAGCATGCTGTAGCATCAGTGTAGTTGACATGGATACAAAAGCAATTAGCAGAAAGTGGCAGGCTTGCTGGACTCACTCATCCTCCATTAGTGGAGATGAAACTAAATTAGCCTGAATCTGGGAACTGAACTGTTCCCCTCATAGCATAACTTTATGATACTGCAACAAACAAACAAGGAGAATTTAATGATGACCTAGAAACTGCTGGACGGCACGGGAGTTTCGCCCTCAATAAATGCATAAACTATTATCTATCCAGAGACATGCTGCACATGAGTAAATATCATATATTGCTTTATTGTTGTCACAGTTACAGGCGTTGAAAGCAGCTATCTTCATTTACCCCTTATCTGGATTGTCTCTGTACCAAAACCTATGATAAATTATTATGTTGCTAACAGTACAATAGCAATGGGAAGGTAAATAATCTCTTTGGAAAATAACTTGGGATCCACATGTAGTTACCAAGGGGCAGCTAAGAGTGAGACACAAGGTATTTTTCCTGTCTCCTGACCTCTTCTGGTTCATGAGCAACTCTCTGTGCAAGTCCTGGTGATTTCGGGAGCTTTTCACTGGGTTGATCAGTTTCTTGGGCTTGATGAGCTCGTCACAGTCTCCGTCCATATAGTCTGGTTCCGCCATGACACTCCTCCCTGCTGACAGCGACAGACCAGGATCACACGGATCTAAATCAACAGAGAAAAAAACAAAAACAAACAAACTTTGATTTAACCACTTATGAAACATGTCAGAAATCTTTGTGTCACAACGGCAAACATTGCACGTCTCGCAAACCAGGCTGTGAGCATCTCCCTGAGCCTCTGGCATGAGCTCACAGTTTTTCACTGGTCTCTATAGTGATGAAGGGACTCAACACTGGAATTACGTAAGTGTTCCACACTGAGTGAAGAGGAACATTTCATCCTCTTGACAGATGACATAAGAAACATATACATATTAATGAAGGGACAGGAGCCAGGACAACATTTGCCTTTAACATCTTGATATAGTTCTGACACATAGTAATGTAAATATTCCATAAAATACTAATCACACAATTAAGCCGGAATCATTCCATAGCTGTCTGTGAGCTCAAAATAAAAGAAAGTTGTGAAATCCAGATGTGAACAGATGTTATTTTTGCACATTTTACACGAAGAGCAAAAACCTGCATTTCTGTATTGCAACCCAGTCCCTATTTACATGCACATAACCAGCACGTGGAAAGCCCTCATCTTTCAAACTGCTCACCCACTGTGATGCCAGTGCGTGATGCACGGCTGTAATTCAAGCTGTGATTTACTGCAAGTTTGATCAATGCCTCTTATCAACCTGCAAAAGTATGCATGTAATGCCATACCTTTTATGGCAGTTGCTGTTTTCTCCTATCTGAACTGATGACTCACGTGCGCCACTTCAAAGAATGACTAATCGGGAACTTTGCAATGATCCCCATAAAAACCACCAAAACAAACAAACAAAACGGATCCAACCACATCACAAACATGCAACAAATGCATTCAGTAATGCTGATTTTTCTTTCAAACATGATTGTACAAGCTAAAAAAAAAGAGGGTTCAGTATTTCACTGTTTGAAAAAAAGCACAAAATTTAACTCACCCTGCAGATGAGGAAAGACGGGGTATCTGAACATGGTAGTCATCTCTGATATTTTGATTTGGAATGGATGTTCCAAGAAAAACTAGTAAAACACGCCGTCCTATCTTTCTTCGGTATCCAGTGAAGCCTTATGCAGGAGAGATGCTTTGTTCTGCACAGCTGTCTGCTACTGAGCTGATTGGAGTTCAAAGTCTGCTTTACAGCTCCGCTCACACAGACACCTCCCTCTCCCTCCCGCTCTCTCTCAGCTCCCTCCCTTACCTTCACCGTTCCCTTCACTTTTAACGCACATCTCTAACAGTTTATGACTGTTTGTTTTCCCTTCGAACAAAGAAACAGATCCTTTGCACATGTGTTCACTTATGGATTTTCATATATACATTTGAAACACCTATTAGCTCTAAAACAGTAAAGTTATCAAATAGCTCACAACTAAATATCTGATTGTCTCAATTTTATCCAGAAAACTCACGTACATGTCTTCTCCCACATTCTTAAGGATGTCTCATATTCATAAACAACAACATTGCAAACACAATTTCAAGGTGTTGCCCAGTTACAAGTCTCTTATCTCGGACCAATAAGAATGAGCTGATAAGGACTTTAAACAAAGAACGGTGGTTTTGATCTTCCAGCCAATCACAGCTAGTTGTTCCAAAGACGCATCACACTGCATGTGCCAGACACAATGGCAGGGAAGTGTGTCCTCAGAATCAAAACACGCGACGGATTGATGCAGTGAGTTACAGTCACCACTAGAGGGCGCCGTTTTTGCACTCCAAGCGCTAAATGATGTCAGTTATGTAACAAAGAAGCCTTAGATAAACACAGTGTGCTGCACAGTGTGCAGAACAAAGAGAGGGCAAATACAGATATATCCTTGATTAACATTACAGAATATGTTGGCAAAAATATGGTTTTCCACCTGGTTCTGATGGAGCCACGGTTGTGATCGAGATGAGTAACCTTGTGTTTACTAATCTCTGCGGCCATCACAAACCTATTTACAAAACAAATACATAAAACCACAATTAATGCTAGAAAATATTTAGTTATTAATGAACATTTTACAAGTTTAGTTTGCCAGTATTTCAACATACCCCTGGAACCTGGCAGTCACAGGACATTTCTTTTGACACAGGACATGGTGATAGTGTTTGTAAATGTGAGAAGGGGAAGAACTGCTTGAGGCTGTAATCAGGAGCTTTACAAGCCCACACATGCTGGGCACATCAAAGGGTGGCTTCTGTTAATGCTGACTTTGCCTGGTACAGGAACTTACAGACTGGCAGTCTTGTCGCAGTGTCCGTTTAACACATCTGCTCCCGCTTCATCTCTGCCCCAGGGAGAAGGGAAGTAACATAGGGTGTTCAAAAGGGACCTATAACCTCAAATTTGGGCGCTGCTTAAAGCCAGCTGGATCATTGGTAGTTTTAGATGTTTATTTGTCCCTTCTGGTTTCTCTAAAAAAGCTACACGTTGCAGTTGCACACCTAAAATGTAAGTTATGTACAGATAGGCAAGTTAATATCTTACAGGCAGCAAACGAACATATTGTTCCTTAAGATCCTTCTGACTGGAGGTTCCTCGCCTGTCAGTGGGGTTAAGAACTAAATAATACTCTCACAAACAGCCATTACAACATATGAAATAGATTGCATGCGTTAATATCTGCACCTCCAATTCCATCATATCTCAGAATGTGGATAATAGTGTGCAGGTTTAGAAAAACAGTTACTACTTTTCCAGGAATTGCTTTTCCCATTAAAATAGCCTGTTTATTGGTTTTGGAGACACACCCTCACTGCTGGGACAACACACATACACATGCACGTACACACACACACACACACACACGCATGCATGCATGCACACAAACACACACACACACACAAGATAATGAGTCTCCATTCTCCAGGAGAAAGCGAGCAGTATTAATATGATTCAAAATATCCAAGCATTCAGGGAGAAAATGAGTAGAAAGTTGGTGAAAACAATGGAAACTAAAAAAGAAAGAAAAAAACTGGGTCAGAACAGTCTTGGAAAGGAGAAAAGCAAAAAGCTGAAAAGGAAACTTCCTTCTGCCAGTTATCCTGTTCTTGACCTATTCTTGTAACTGTGATCATAAGTAGTGGTAATCACACCTCTGGCTTAAGTAACAGGAAATATCAAATCAATTAGGTGAGCAAAAGTACAAGGAAAAAGATCAACTGTAACACAGTTAAAACCATGAAGAGGCTTAAAACACACACTTTAAATACACATCTTGCTGGCACATTTGTTCTTCTCACTATATAAAGGTGACACTTGCACACCACATTTTTTATTATTAATTTAAAAAGAGGAAGGAAATTGATGAATGTGTTTGCACGGTGTGTAAAAGTGTACTCCACAGTGGAAGGCTGCATTAGAGCTGACAGAACGACTATGCCAGCACTGTGCCAAGGGATTGCATCATCATGGCCAGCTCTGCTATATGAGCTAAAATACACACGGACCTGCATTCATTATATGGACTAATTTCTCAATGTCCTGTAAGTCACCATGGAGATCTGTTTCTTATCAGCTGTTTACGCAGCAGCACTAAGACAGTGGAACATGGAAAATACTTTTCACACTGATATAAAGCCTTATAAACAATGTTAATGTGGCTATAATTAATCGTGTTATGGATTTATTTTAATTTAGAGCCCGCATATTTACACTTAGTGCTAAGCCAATGCACTACTACCTGCATTAAAAAACAAAACAAAAACAAAGCACAGATCAGTGAACTGTTATCAGGGATGGGACTAGAAGCTAAACTGAGCAAGAAAACAACACTGTGGATATGAAGGGGACTTTTAGGGATATTAAAAGAAAAACCACATCACTGTTGGCATCACTGACAAGACAGAACATTTAAAAAAATCATCCAATGACACAGAGAACCAAACACTGAATGATGACACGGTTTTGTTTTTCATTAGTCACGAGCGTCCCTCTTTCTGCTGCAGCCTTAGAAACTGAAAATGAAGGCAAGGAGAGCAGCTGGTGGCCTGCTTCGCCATCTGACCCCCAACGTTCTCCTTCTAGGATACAGGCACAGACCATCCAGAGATCTGCACAGCACAGGGTGGGGTTGGGCAATCAACTGTCATTGGTGGTGAACACATAGCTGACCACACCCACTCGAGCATGCGTGAGCCAAGATTTTTTTTCCCCTGCAGTATCCAGTACAAAAGGTACACAGGGGTCAGTCTTAAGAAAAACACTGATCTGAGATTTAGCATCCAGTTTTGATGTGGGCTTTAGAAGCTTACTTTATTTAATAAGGACCTCGGTTTAGGGAGAACCAAATCTGTACATTGGTAGGTGGTTGGTGGCTCTTGATTACATGGCTGCTTAAATTAACTTTTAATGTGGAGCGAAAGAGTGACTCACAACATTATTACTGCTATTTGGGCCTTATATTTATATTTATATTTATATATTTAGAGAAATGATTTACATGGTAATAATCTGACTCTTTTTGATTCTATAGTCATATGAGTTAAAGAAAAATAGGATTGTGAACATACATTTTTTTTAAACATTCCTTGTCCCATATAGTCCCCTTTTCTTTGGACAGATCCTCTATATTCCACTCACAGATGGGAGGTCCACCCTCAGGGGAAATTGCATCATCAATACCCCCGAAGCAAACCACACACCCTATTCTCTCCCTCTCTCTTGCACACAGACTCTCTAGCCTTGCTGTGTGTCACAAGCTGTACAGATCCGGATGCGAATCTCCTAGCCTTTCTGTTAATGAAGCGGCCATTCAGCCATAAATAGGGGAGGCCCTAATTAAAACGCAGAGATAGATGGGCTTTTAACGGACAGCTGAGGGAGGGTGAGGGTGGGAGAGCATGGCCCTGTGTGTGCGGGTGTGTGAAAGGGAGAGAAAGTGACAGAAAAAAGTGAATCAGAGAGTTGAGGGTCTACCAGCATCAATGGGATTATTTCCCCCGTGTGCGTATACAATAATTTGCAACCCTACCACGACAACACACAAATCATTTTGGTAAACACATAAACTCTCCTGCACCTACAAGCACACGGAAACTGTCATCTACGAAACACATGTCATATGCTCCACATTTGTTTCCAGTCTTGTTGTGTATTTGCATCTGTAGGCAAAATAATGTGAATACAAGTGACTGTCTAGCTAGCGTCCATCATAGTAAAATGCAGCCAGTAAGATAAAACAAAACATGTATAATAGACAGCTGGGCCACAGGGATGATTTTGTCGGAGCTCAATGCAAATTGCCATCAGCACCAGTAGTTTCAGTTTAGACCGGATACCCCGAAAATCTCAAAATGCTAGTTAATGGCCACCGAGAGGGGAATGGCAACTTTAATGAACCATGTATTTAATTAAGCATGAAAAAGAAACAAAGAAACATAGTGACAGAAAAATTATTCCACAAATGCATTCCAAGTTTGGGGGTTGAGGTCTGTTTTGTGTTTCCTGCCTTGGGGTGGGGGTCCACAGCAGGGGAATTCAGGGGCCTCATCATGTACTGACCTCCAGAAGCACATGCACTGCTCCCACAGTACAATGATGTCACTAGGGAGATGCAGAAGTATGGGAATTTACAATCAGGGTTTTTAGGGTTCATAAAGCACAGATGTACAAGCGTGCAGAAAACGCCCACGCAAGGAAGGGATAATGTGCATCATGTGACAAAGGCATGAGCTGCGTCTGTGTCTGACTGTAGATGTTAAAAAACAATTGCATTAAGTCAGTACCAGGGTGTTATAACAACACCCAAACTCACCCCAGTCAAAAGGGTTCAATCAGGTCAGCCTCATCTCTTTGGCAACTTGATACTTACTGTAAAAACATTATTTATGTTTGGCTTCTCTTCCAGTTTAAACAACATCAACAGCCACTTTGTATTGGTCTGATAACTCCTCCACTTGATACAACAGCTTATATTGGCTTATTACAAATAAACTAGTGTTTTATGCACCATATACATAATTACAAGAAATCCATTTGTAGTTTCTCTACAAGAGAGCCATGTATTTTTTTTCTCCCAACAGAAAACCAACCCACTTAGCACATATTTCTGCATGCTTTACATGTTTAAAATAATCCTTATTTATCTTATACAGTTGTATGAGCTTACAACTGGGCCTTGGTGCTTCCCCTCAACTAATCCACTGTCAGAAGCTAAACTGCTTTAGCATCTCCCTCTTTCCATTGTCCTTTTCTTCTAATTAGCTGTTCTGCACAAACAGAAGGTCTGAACAGCAGGTGGGTAGAACTTCTGTGCACCCAGCAAGAAACGTGTTCCTGAGATGACCACAATAGTGTTTAGAGCACTCCTGGGTATTTGGCTTGTGTGTATCACTTGTAAACACATTGATGTCACTACTGAAAGTCTGGCCACATTGAAAACAAACATCCACCATTCGAACAGTACAGATATGATAGAAAAATAAGGAAAAGCATAATAGGTTAATGTATATATGTATATAAATGTAATAAAGTTTTGACCATAACTGTCTGCTAGCTTGCCAAACCCTCATTATAAGTTTGAAAGAACAAAGCTCTTCAGAAATGAGGGCCTTAATAAGAATTCCAGATGAGAAAATGATCCCTTCCCACAAATGCCTTTGTTATATATTGAACAATTTTACAGAACAAAATAGAGGAACACATATGACTTTACTTCTTATGTACTTGTTCTCCATTAAAAAAAACCAAAGTGAAATACCCAGAACACACTTTGGCAATGACTGTATGTATAATAGTTTATGTAGTTTGGGGGCTGGGTTATGATGGCCACCCCCTTGTGGCTTTAATTCTTTTATCTCTGTCTGTGTCACCTTCCACCCATTTCTGTATATGAAAACCACAGCAGCTGCAAATGGTCTTGCCTGATTTATAACACGAGCTTCGCTGCCTCCGTCTATTAAGAGCTTCCAGATCTTTCAAATGTGTCACGGCACGATCAGACGAAGCAGATGCTGCTGAAACGATGCGAGTTAGGTGTTAAGATGTTACTCAAAACAATGCAATTATGCTTAGCTGTTACTTCTCTCTTTGAACCGAAACATGCCGAGTTCGACAGATTCTGTCAAGCACAGAACTGAAATTGTTCCACGCTGCGGCTCCTGTTGCCGCACGCTTTGAGCCCCCGGGGGTGAGGAAGATTACAGAATGAATGGGATGGATTGAAAAGGCACGGACGCACTTTGAGTCACGCTGTGGGAATGTGATGAAACTGCACAGTGATTATTGCTTTGGGCACACAACAGCAAATACATGTATGGACACAACTAGATATTATAACACTGACATATCTGAGTGAGAAACTTTGGGCGGATTCTTCTTTCAAATGTTAAAATGAGTGAAAGTGCTGACAACCAAATTCAGAGCACATTTCCTAGGTCACACCTGTTAGTCAAATACAAAAGCCTGGTCTATATGGTCACAACTGGCACTGACACATGGTGCTGTATGTATAGACCTGATGGGAACAGGTGGACAGATGACGAGGACAACACATGCACGTGATCCAGACCTCTATACCACAAGTACACCCTGTGGACATATGCACATGTCATGCAATGAGATGTAAAGAAGACTCACATATAATCTATACACATACACCCCATTTTAAATACATTTCTACTATCGGTCTCAGTAGTGGTGTGAAAGAAATGCAGAAAAGAAAGCATAACCGTGTGGCTAAGGAGTGAGAAGTGCCATGCAGTCATAAAGGAAGAGTCTTTGTTATGGCTCTGTTGTCTGTTCCAGTTCCAGATTCAAAGCTTTGTGCTTTACTGCTGTTTTCCTCGTGTGGAGGAGAGTCACGCCCATCCTCATCGACTACTGGCAGAGCCCATCTGGGATCTCACATCTCATTGGCTGGAGGGCACACCAGGGAGCATTTGGGAGGTTCTCCTTTGTTTACATGCCAGTAAAGAAAACCCCAAAAACAACTGTTACCTTGAGCAACCAGACAATCTGTAGTTAGCCAGACAGACACACAGGGGTGCAAGCTAACTGTGCAGGAACGCGCATACAGAGATAGTGAGGATCCCAGGTATCCAAAAATAGGCCACAAGAGAAGCTTTGTTCTGTCTGGTTACGCTACGTGTTACGCTAGGCATGACAGAAAATGCATAATTTATACATGCATATTTTACTTAGGACAGGGGGCAATCTTGTGCTTTAACTGTCTGATGAAACTTCCAAAAACAATGAACTGGATCTCTTCTACTGTGAGTGTAGGTATGTTCCCATTTGTGATTAAGAAAGGACCATAAATCTTGATGTGGCCTTACAATGAGCTTAATTCAATACACGGAGCTCAGACTCCCAATCGCGATATAGCCGCAAGCAGAAAAGCATTTAGAGTCAGCGTGCATGCCATCCATTCGCCAAGGCTATGCAAAGTGGTCAGCACAGTAATGGTGCTTTATTGTGATTGAAGCTCTGGCGTAACAGCAGGAAAATCAATGGGATTCTTTGAGAAGTGGAGTTGTTGTAGGTGTGTGCACGTCTCTGTTTTAGCCTTTGGTATGCATCCACCTTATCATGAGTAAATCAGTCTTGAGGCTGCTTAAACAAGCCTCTACACGTCTGAGTTTCCAGAGCTCCCCACACAGATATGCACATGCAAACATGCACATACCCACAATACGTGCCACGCTAGTGCTATTTCAGGATACTCGGCACCTGAATTGTGACACAATCTACTGTAAAACCACTGAAACAAAACCACAGCTCCGTGCAAGATCCTTTAACCTGGTGTAGAATTGCAACACCTGGGTTTACATTGCATCATAACATTACTTTCAGCCTACATGGACGCAGAGTGTCAATGAAAAACTGGCAAAAAACAGACAAAAATGCTAAAGCAGCTCTCTAAAGCAGTTATGGAAAACATATTTTACAAAAGTTGTGCTCGATCCTGTGATATAAAACAAAACATTTTGGAAACATGCATAACTAGACTGAACTAAATTTTATTATTAAATATGAAGAATAAACTCAAATGAGTACAACTCTTTCAGCTTCCACTGGTTTTAATCGTGGAAACTTTTTAGCAGATTTCATTTATTCAGTGTAGTTATAAGATGACACATGCTTCCACTTGCTGTTTGAAATATTCTCTAATACTTGAGGCAAGAAAAAATAAATCACTTAGGGGAAATCTCTTGAAAAAGTATTTCTTTATCAAAACATTTGAAAAGTTTTAAACAATACTCAAAAGTGGAAGTGGACAGCGTTGAGAAGTGTTTGGTTAAAAAAAAGACTTGAAGACTTTACTGGAGACCCTCTGAAATGTCTCTCTGATTACAGGATACTTTTGGGGAAAAGGCTTAAAAACATTTGGCACAAAGTAGTCTTTCACTGCTGGTGGACAAAATGTGCAGAACTAACAGCCTGATTTTTCCTGACTCAAATACCTTGATTTTCTTGAGGTCACTTCGACTCCTTGACACGGTCTCTAACTCTGTAATAATATATCTGAGAAATGCAGCAAACCACTAATGGACACTTGCCATTATAGAATGGAAACTCAGACATTTCATTCACATATTTAGATTCCTTTGAGTGCCATGATAATGAAGCAGGCAGCTTTTCAGTTATAACACACACATACACACAGTGACGGCATCAGCTCTTACGGGAAGACAGTAAAGACAGACCTAGGAAGAGAAACAGGGGAGAGAAGGAGGGGGTTCAAAGATCAGAAAACAGATGTAAATCGTTTCGCAAACTCCCCTTCAAATGACTAACACATGTGCAAGAACTTTCCCCTCCCTTCAGTGAAACACCCGCAACCACATTCTCGAAGACTGTGCACCTAGACAGTAACATGCCCATTCAAACCACCTGCTTCTCTCTCTGAAACAGATGACCAGCGTTAAACCACCTCACCTTAAGTTTACTCTACAGTATTTACCCAGCTCCTAGTCTGACTCCACCCCGCAATCACATACACACACACACCTCCAGCTCTGGTTGGGGTTTGCCCTGTTTGCTTAATGCCTTGTTTAAAATTTAACAGAAACATAATTCACTATCTAAATTAAATCCCTTAAGTTTTGCACTTGGAGACCTGTTGCCACTTTAAAAAGACACACACACGCACACACACACAAAAACATACTCCACCTCACATGACAGTTGCCTGATGACAGCACAGGGCAGTTTGTCAGTTCTGAATGAAGCCATGTGCTTAGACACAGTCACTCCTGAGCAGTAAGAGTCTGACTCACTCATTTAGTCACGCATAAAATGTGGTCTCTTCATTTGTTATTTGTCTCCTTTCAACGGCACAGATTCAGCTGCTACGTGCAGGCTGTGGTAGCAGATAAGAAGAACAGAACAAACAGAAAAAGTCGCCTGGTACAGACTGTAAACACCATCGAGACAACTATATGATTTTTGCACCAAGGATTATGAATTGGCTTAAAAGAAGGAGCACCATATGTAGTCTTTGCATTGGCTACGTTTAAATCCTCACAACATCTGCTGTGATTCTCATGGTTACAGGAAGAAAAAAAAAAACAATAATAAACGCTTTCATCCTCTGTTCTTTCCTCAAAGTATCAAGTGCCACACACACACTACCTGCTTTAAGAACGCCCAACTGTTGTCTGTGCGTGTTCAACAACAATCTCAACGCGTTTGTATCCTCACTGTCCCGTCGGCTACAGTCATGCGCCGCAACAAAAGGAGACAATGAAACAAGAGTTTGTATTTTGCAATCTCATTCTCTCTCTCTTCTTCCCCGGCTGTTCGTTCACCCGACACTTTCCAGTTTTCAAGCGCCAAACCCGCCGCTTGCTTCGGCCGAGAGGTTGAGACAGTTAAAGCGAGCCGCTTTTTTTTGTTTGTTAGTGCACTTGTGAAACAACCTCACACAAAAAAAAAAGAAGGAAAAAACAGGACAAGCTCCAGTCACGCACGCGCTCACATATACACACACCTACCTCAAAGTCGAACCCGACGCGACTTCTCCAACTCGACTTGTTTAATATTTAAAACGACAAAGTGGTTCGGGCCACATCAGTGCCTCTCCAGGTCACTTCTTCGGGTTGAGGTGTGTCTCCCTATGGTAACTGTTAGCTCCGGCTACACATGCACTCAGTCAGGACCCATAGAAAATGTAAATTTAAACAGGGGTGGGAGGGATGGCGTGACGTCACGCAGGGGCTCCGCCTTCTCCTCCTCCTCCTCCCCCGTTCTTCTTCATCTGCTCCGGAGATGAGATGAGAGGGGACTCCTCGAGCTTAGGGCGGGGCGTGCACATTTCACACCAGGTTTTTTACTGGAAACGAGGCTGTAGGTAACATGTGACAAGTGGCCTGTTGTTTTGTTTTCGGGAAGTTTTGAGTTGTAGTAATTTTTGTGTGCTTGGACATCCTCTTTATCTTTTGCAATAACTGTTATTGCAGCTGCTGATATGTCTGGTGATCACCTATTTGTTTCAGTAGGGATGCATTCCTAGATAAGCACACCTATTTTTAAAGGACCAACTAGTCACAAGTATTGACTTTCATAAACCAGAGCCAATCAAAATGTGGGACGATGTCTCAATATGTGGGATGGTGTGCTGTCTATTCTATAACAGATGTGTCTTATCAGATGGGCCAGTTACACCTGTAATGATAAAAATGGAAACTGCAGTTATTTTTCACACGGGGTGAAGGTCTTAAACCTTTTCTTAAGAAAGTCTTCATAATCTCTGCAGGACTTCCTGTTGTGACAGATCTCCACTTTGATTACAACACATCGGCCTGCTGCCTGTTATTTATTTATTTCCCTGTAGACCGAGTATCCTGAGCATTATTTGTGATAAAGAGTAATCTTCTTACAAATGAAGGATCTTCTCATCCCCCCGCCCTTCTGTTAAATCGGCTCACTGAAACCCCTAGTTTCATGCTGCAACTTTACACTGCCATGCTTATCTCAGGGTAAAAATCTGCATTTCTCTTGCCCCAATCTCATCAGATCTCTATTTTACAAAGATTGAAGTTGCTGTACAACTACCAGAGCAGGGTTACTGGAAATCCAAAAAAAAAAAAAAGAGGGAGAGAGAGAGCACAACACGGCCCAAGGGTCTGGTCTGGTTTGAAATCTAAACACGTGGGATGAGGGGGGGCTCCAGAAAAGTAAAACATTCCTAAAAAACTTGTCATAACTTAAGACAGAGGTGACTAAGAGTTTTGTGCTGAACAATAGGATGACTCACGAGAAGGGTCGTCACTGGCAGAAAGGACACTGCCTCCGGAGACCACCGCACTCAGAGTGAAAAGCATGCAGGAAACAGATGTGCCTGAGTGTGTGTGTGCATGCATGTGTTTGTGTGTAAGAGAATAAAGGTTGTATTAAAAAAAAAATCTAAACCCAGACTATCAGAAGTCTTACAAGCCAGCCTCACTATGCTGCTTCAGATGTGCTACTACTGCTTAAAGTGACAGCTTGACATTCTGGAAAATATTCACTGTCTTGTGGATAGAAGAGAGGAAACTCTACATATGAGACTATGAATGGTGGGTGCTTTGGAAACCATCACAGTGCGATAGGTGTAGTAGAAAAAAGCAGCCTTTGATCTTTCAGTTCCTTCAACCCTCTCTTAAAGCTAAAAAATTCTCAAAATGTTCTTCTGTACTTAAATTAGTCTATAAACTGGAAATAAAACGCAAGCAAAATTTAACTTAAAGCTACAAACCTAAAGGAAAAAGACAGTATTTCCTCACCATTGTGACGACAAGCCAGTGTTAGTTAGTTAACACACTTAATTAGAATAAATATTGCATCTAATTTCAGCAAAGTTTCGGGGAAGTTTTTTTTTTCATCTAAACCACAACCGTGACAAACACTGAGTGAGCCAGTTCTGCTGCTGGAACACACCAAACTAGTGGTTTGAATAAGTGAAAACTTCCCTTTTCTGTTTCATAAAAGGGTAAAAAAAATTTCCATCAGAACCACCCTCAGTGTTAACCAGAAAAATAAGAAGCTCTCTGTGATGTCAGAGCTGTCATTATTGCATGGATCTTGAAAGATGTGTGTAAACACATGTCAGCATATAGACACAATCCTTAGTGTTGCATGTGACTAGCTTATGTGGACCCTTTTGGACACTGAAGGTCAACCTTTTCCTGGGAAAGATCATCTTTACTCTTCCTTTCTCACAATTTCACACTGCTGCTATCTGAAGTCTAATTTCCAGGAGAGATGTTTCTGTTGTTGTTCCAGGTTTTCACATAGTTCTCGTGTTTATTCTCATGTCTGTGTAGATTGACGTTTGAGGCCCCTTGTTTTTTCTTTGTCAGGCCTCTAAGGGCCTCCACTTTAAACAGGATATGGCAGTTATCTGAACACCATGGTGACAGAGCGGCCTTCCTGAAAGTGTGGGCAGGTCTGAAAAACTGATCTCTTTTATGTTTAATTTGTGTGCCTGCTTGTCGCTCCGTGGACCAGCAAACCGACATTAAAGTTATGAAAATGAGCAGAGAGTGTGAAGAGTGAGAATCTTACACCGGTACACGAAAGGAGCTGATGTAAATAATTGCTTTTAATTGCAGTATACATAAACTCCACCCACTGTGTGTTTGACCTACTTCTGGGGGTTCATACCAGCAGCACACCCACCATATGCTGAAGCAGTGTCGGTTCAAGAGTATTTGGTCAAATCTGACATACTTAGTAAACCAAAAAAACACAGTTTTCGTCTCTGCTGTACTCCAAACCAACAGACAAATGCATTCTTTCCACAGGTTTATCCCTCATGTCTGACACAACTACAATTTAGGGCACAAAACCTCAATGCACTGCTGGAGAAAACCACAAATAAGACTCTGTTTTTAAGTGATATTCCAGTTTCATGATTTCTGTTTTGGAAGAAATTTCTAATTAGTTCACTATTTCTGTCTGGTTTTTTATTATTACTATTTTTGTACATTGTGAAGAAGATGTGTTCATCCTTTCTTTGTGTAAGTTTAATAAAGCTGGGTGCCTTTTTTTTTTTTTTTAATATAAAATTTGGGCACCCCCCCCTTTTTCTTGCTTTTTTGGTGTTTTTTCCTCTTGTTTTTGGGGAAGGAAAATG
>VOQJ01042177.1:0-12835 GCA_015052665.1 Apistogramma diplotaenia | reverse complement strand
GTAAAACAAGTCATCTCTTAACGCAAAGGGAATAATGAATACGTTTTTGCAAAAATATAAACGGACGAATATAAATATAAACATAAAAACTAAAAGATTGGTTAAGCTTTTGAAGCCAAAGGCTTAACCAATCCAGTGACTGGTTAAGCCTTTGTTATGTTGCTCCTTTAGTGTCACTAAGCACACATTATTGCTCGACACACAGAGCACGGAGAACAGCTTATTGCTGGTTCATTCGTCCGTTTATTGACACACTATTGGTGATCTCTATACTCTAGGTTCATACATCACAGTCACTACTAGTTGCTGCACCGCCCACACCGCAACACGGCATATGAACGTGGCCGCTGACTTCACAAGTTTTTGTGAAGAAAGCGCCATCTCTTGGTGACACTCTGCAATTGAGGGAAAGGGGTGTGTTTACGTGGAAGAAGGAGAAGGAGGGGGGAATTCCAGCCGAACGACGGCCCTCGGCCAGCCGGCTGACCGTCGGCTGAGACGTGCAACTTTGAGCTGCTGCAACTGCACGTGGATAGATGCTCTCTCTCTCCCCTCCCTTCTCTCTGACATGGCAAACTGGATCTCTGACCAAAGCCGCTGAGGCATTCCATCCAACAAATACTATGAATATAATTTGCAGGTGATTTAGCAGAGAGTGTGCTTTGGATAAAGCACTTGAATATTACATATGTTCCTCGTTATTGAGTGTGTTCCATGGCACACACACACACACACATTAATACAATATCACAGTGAGGTGGAGTGCATGTGTGTGGGTGTGTGTAGCTCTATGAATATGTGTGTGGGTGCGTGTAGCTCTGTGAATGTGTCAGTACTTTTTCTCTTTTTTCTCTTTTCTTTCTTTTCTTTTTTCTTGTTTTTTTTCTCCTGTTCTCCTCTTTTCTTTTTAGACTACATAAATTCATGCTGTTGATTCTAACCTACTGTCAGCAGCATCAGCAGCAATGCAACTTCCAGATACTGCCCATGACAGTATATGATTTTTGTTCTTGGCTGGCAGAGGCGGAAACTAACGTGGTTTTCCTCTTTCATCTTGAACATGTGAGTCTGAGCTGCTTTCCTGTACACCACAGGTGTAGACAGTTACTATCTGAGTTAGAGTAACATTTTTGCTACCTCCAAGAAGTCTCTGAGCTTTTTTTTAATCAACAAGTTCTTTCTGTCCGGAGTAGCTCACAGGATGTTTTGTGCTTTTCATTCTTCTGAATAAATCCTCATGACTGGTTCTAGTGACTAGTGACTTGGTTCAAAAACATTCAAAGCAGCAAACATGCTGGAGCAATGAACTGTAAATAATGATGCGAACTGGGTAAAAATTTCAAGGTGAAAAATTCATCTTGCACCTACATGTGTGTTTTGTTTGATGCTTTAACAGGATGTCTAAAGGTCCCTAAAAATTCATCAGTACCAGATCCTCCTTAAGACATAGCAAATAATTTTTATTCACTGTGGGGGACATGCACTTTCAAAATGACATGAATTGCAGCATTCACATTTATGGCCACAAGGGAGGTTAAATGATGCTACTATGCTGTATTATGCTGTATGATTGACATGGACGACCAGTAATACAATTGCTGAGCATGTTTCAGGACCTTATCTGCTGACAGATGACCTGCCACTAGGTTTCCATGCAGCAGCTGCAGGACAGTGTCTTTTAAAGCCTGAGGAACAACCAACGGGTGCAGCACTAACTTTGTGGATGGATTGAAAACTTTAAAACAGAGTAATTATGATGTGTAAGTCTAGAGTACTCACTTTCTCAACAGGCACCATTTTTTCATGTGCCAGTGGGGTGGTTTCTGACCCTTACCATTTCAGCCAATGACCTCTGTCAGGTAACACAAGAACAAAGGTGGATGAGACAGATGCAGTGAAATACCAGAAACCATTATGGGGTTAGTACTGCAGGAGCTGTGGTCAGCTGGGCCTGCAGGGCTTGAGCAGCTTTCATCAGGTTGTAGAGTGGCAGGAGCAAAAAAGTCCTATGGGTTCACCAGAAATAGGGCGACATGACATTGCATCTGCATTGAGGTAGCACTGGCCATCTTTATGGGTCACAGTCCATTCAAAATGATCAAGTTCAAAGGCCCAGCATGCACTGTGAGTAGTACTAATTGTATAAGCACTTTGAGTACTCAGTATGAGTAGAAAAGCACTATATAGGAACTAGTCAGTACTATCACTATCCTGGGTTCCCTATCATAACTTGACCATTTCCAATCGGCTTTTGTGACCAAATGGTTAGCATAGGCGATCACGTTCTCCTGCGTGTAGAGGACATCAGTATATAGGAAAAATTTGACCATTGAAGGGTTCCTAATGAACTTGCAGTAATATGAACAGAGTCCCAAGAATGCTGAGATTCAGCCAGCTGAATGCCATTTTTAAATCCAACATGGCTCAGAAATTGTACCTTATGTCATGGTCCTGTGCTAGCGGCCTAGAGTTTTGAGTTCTTTTCTGTGATGATCGATTTTGTTGTATTTTCTTATGTTCCTTAGTGTTTATTATAGCCTTGAGCTGTGCTTTGTCGTTTTGTATTCTAGTTCATCGTTATGAGGTCATTTGAGCTTCCCTTTGTTCTGAGCTTGTTTATTATCCTGTGTTCAGTTTTATCTCTGTGCCATGGTTCTGTGTTTAGTTCTCCTGTTTCATGTGTGGAGCTTAGTTTCCCTAGTCTCTGTGTCAAGTCTGCATGTGTCATTGTTAGACACTTCCTGTTTTAGTTTGACAGTCTCATGTTCCATGAGCTTTGTGTTTAGTTTTTCTTCCTGTGTTATTAGTTTAATTTGAGTCACCTGTGTTCCCCGCTGTGTCCACTTGCCCTGATTGCATCATGTGTCTATTTAAGCCAGGGGTGTCAAACGCAAATACACAGTGGGCCAAAATTCAAAACTGGGACAAAATCATGGGCCAACATTGATATTTATTGAAATAAATCTTTCTCCAGATACAGTGGCTTGCAACAGTATTCATACCCCTTGAACTTTTCCATATTTTGTCACATTACACCTACAAACACACTGGAATTTAATGTGAAAGACAAACACAAAGTGGTATACAGTTGTGAAGTAGAAAGAAAATTATACATGATTCAAAACATTTTTTACAAATCAAAAACTGAACATTGCGCTGTGCAAAAGTATTCAGTATTTTCTCTGAGTGCAACCACTTGCATTCAGAAGTTGTCTGATGATAGCTAATGACTACAAAGAGTCCACCTGTATGTAATCTAATCTCAGTACAAATACAGCTGCTCCGTGACAGCCTCACAGGCTGGTTAAGAGAAAATTGGGGAGTAAATAGCATCATGAAGTCCAAAGAACACACCAGACAGGTCAGGAATAAGGTTGTGGAGAAGTTTAAAGCACGCTTAGGCTATAAAAAGATTTCCCAAGCTTTGAATATCTCACAGAGCATTGTTCAATCCATTATCCGGAAGTGGAAGGCGTATGGCACAACTGTAAACCTACCAAGACAAGGCCGTCCACCTAAACTTACGGGCCAAACAAGGAGAGCACTGATCAGAGATGCAGCCAAGAGGCCCATGGTAACTCTGGACGAAATGCAGCGATCCAGAGCTCAGGTGGGGGAATCTGTCCACAGGACAACAACAGGGACAGGGAAGTTGGTCAGTGTTGATGGGAAGATGGATGGAGACAAATACAGGGCAATCTTGGAAGAAAACCTGTTGGAGTGTGGAAAAGACTTGAGACTGGGGCGGAGGTTCACCTTCCAGCAGGACAACGACCCTAAACATAAAGCCAGGACTACAATTGAATGGTTTAAAACCAAACATATTCATGTGTTCGAATGGCCCAGTCAAAGTCCAGACCTAAACCCAATCGAGAATTTGTGGCAAGATCTGAAAACTGCTGTTCACAAACGCTCTCCCTCTAATCTGATTGAGCTTGACCTGTTTTGCAAAAAGAATGGGCAAAAATTTCAGTCTCTAGAGGTGCAAAGCTGGTGGAGACATACCCTAAAAGACTTGCAGCTGTAATTGCAGCAAAAGGTGGTATTCAATAGTATTGACTACTATTGAATACTTTTGCAAGCCACTGTACGTATGTGCTAATACAGGAGCAGCAACAGTCCTTACTGCATCCACTGACCTCTGCTGTTGTGTAGGAGAGAGCACAGCTTGGACACAGATTCATTTTCATCAGCTGACAAGTACTTAAAGAGCATTAATTACCCCAAGAATTACAATTACAATTTTTGAACTATACATTTTACATCACACAAGTCAGTGTCATGCTTTTTGCTCAAAAATAGAAAAACGTGTGTTTTTCTTTTACTCGTGAAAGCAGTAATAGTAATCTGATAAAATAGACATAACTTAGAGCTGCAGCTCAAGCCTAATTAAAATATTTGAAATGCAGAAATCCCCATTGATCAGTTAAGTGTCAGTTTCAGAAAGCTCAGTATTAAAAAAATTGTTTAACAAGTGATGCAGGAGACACTCTGCGCCAACAATACTAATACAATTTGTATTGGTTTTTGTTAATAATGAGAACCAAAATATTTTTGGTAAGAATAATACTTAAATCTTGCATGAAAGAAGAAATGTAGCATTAAAAAAGGTGAATATTGTTCAATTAACTGTATGCAACTGTGCTGTGCTGTCTGTGGTAAAGCTGTATGCATGTGTCCATTATCTTTATCAGCAAAAAGTTGTTTTTTTAAAGAACCTGGATTCTGTGATTCATATAATAATCGTCAGCAGCGTTAATCCACATCCTGTTTTTCACAGTTTGTGTTTCTGAAAAATCTTCCTGTGCATGAGTAAGATGAACGTAAACCATAGACAAAATCAGCTTTCCTGATCTCCCACAATACTGGTCTCTGATTGGTCTGTCTGAAGTCAGCTTTTTTTTCCTTTTACATTGAAACAAAAAGCTAATTCAGCCGATTTCTGTCAAAAACTGTGAAGCAGTCTACTTTGTTTTCATTTATCATCTATCAAACATTTGTCCTCAATGTCTCAGTACTGGAATCAAGTCATATTTATTAACCCCATGAGGTCATGAGACAACCTGACCATACTATGTTTAGGATAAAAACAAAAAATTACATTTTCTCAAGAAAAAAAAATCTAAATAGCTTTTGGTGTGTCTGTTTGAATGATGATGTTTTTTGTCCTGTTTGGAAACGTATAGAAATTTTTAAATTTGATTATAAATTAACATTTTTACTGACTAATTATTGCAGGGTTGTTATCTAATTTTAACTTTTAATCAGGCCATTATATCATATGGATCATAATCATTTTGTCAAAATCAAGTATAAGGTTTTTAGTGAAATGTCTGAATTGTTAAATGCATTGCCACAGTTGTAACCAGGAGTGAGGCTAAAATGGTAAGTTTCCAGTGCTATTGATGTTTATGGTAGTGCACAGCTTTGGACTGGCACAGAGCAGGCCGTGGTATACATGGCCAATGTTAGAATACATGAAGTGTAGCAGACATCGATTTGTATTTAAAGTGACAATGCTTATTAGATCCACTCACAAAATTTTAACTTTTATCAAGATAGCATGTAAAACATCTGCTTATATTTTGCTGAATTAATATTGATAAATCCATAAACATAAGTCAGCTTATCACAGCCAGTATACAAGAAAAAATCTACTGGAGCTCACAATGCAAATTAGTATGTGATTTATTTCTATGTGATTCCTCCCCAGTGCTGCACCACTACCCCCCGTCTTAAAGTTCTCCCACCTGCAAAATCCCATTTAACCCCTGCTTGTAATACTAGCCATTTGTGATTTGAATGTGTCAACCGCATTCCTGATCACTATATGCATGCATTCATTTCAGTATAAAGCAGACCTTAAGTATTATTGAAATAAATATTTTGGAATCTATGATAGCAATAATTGAAGTTGAGAAAAAGGTGCCTGATCTGGTGTTTATATAGTATGTATAGTATATAATAAAACACTTGCTAAGTGTCGAAACAAAATATCTGAACAGTTTCAGGATTTTATAGTGACAAATTAATCAGTTGTACGTGTGTGTTTTTGTACATAAAACCCATACTAAAGTTGTAACTCCAAATAATGTAAACAGAGGGAAACAAATGCTAAATATTTCCTGTAGTCCCGGATGTGTAATGTGAAGTCTTGTGAACAACAAGGAAAAAACTGAGAATCATTTGACGACTACAGGAAAGAGCGCTGCCCACAGAAACCAAACTGTTTGAAAGGCAGTTTATAATGCAGGCTCTGTACAAACGCTGAATACAGTGATATCCAGTTCAGGTTTTTACAACAAGGAGGTGAAGATGATACTTTCCAGCTTTAACACTGTCTTTATTTACCTTTATTTGAGCTTTGTCTTCAACCCAAGCCACGGTAGGACTCTCAATTCCACCTTCTACTGACTGTAGCAGTTTATTTTTGTTCAAACTTTCAACTTTAATTCTTATAAACAAGGACTGTTTGCCCAGTAATTAAAAATGACTACCGTGTTTACAGAAAATGTATGTGAAGTTATTTGTATTTCTGACAAACTCATAGTCAGTCTGGTATATTACTGAATACGAAATCTTGACATCTGATAGAAGAAAATGAAAACGATGCGTTCACTGAAAACATTTACCCTCACATAACTTCTAACATGTACTAATGATTATTGCCAAAAAGAAGACCACAGAGATATGACTTTTAACCTTGTTTTGGGGTTTTCATTCATCAGGCTTTAAGGTGATTCAGCCGCAGAATAAAACTGTTAACCCAGATCAAACAGTTTCCATCACCTGTGAGCATACAGCAGATGACAACTCCGTGTTAGATGTTCGACTCAACAACATATTATTGTATGTCTCCTGGTTTCAATTTGTTGTTTTCAAGATAGATTCATCTGTTAGTACAACTTTTTTTCTGTTTCACTGTGGAATGTTGAGACATTTTCTGGGATGACTTGTAGGCACTTCTATAAATAGAACTTATGCTTATGCTGGAGTTCTTTTTTAAAATAAATAATTCCAAATTTCTGCTGGCAAGAAACACTTTCAAACATTAGAATTTCAGTATGGAGAAACATGAATGAAGCATGCTAGCAGTACTGTGTATATTCAAAATCTGCAGATCCCCCCTTTCAGGATTTCTGTATACTGCAGCTTTAATTCACATCATTTCAGAGAGAATAATAAGTACCTTAAAATTCAATCATGGTGGTGTCTGTCTAATGTTCCTATGTTGCCTTTCAGAGAACGTAGATCACTGCTGTGCCAGACGGGAATGGACAACTGTGATAACATTATCATGCATAAAGACACCTCAAGTCAACATAAGTACATTTTCACCTTATTTAACGTTGGGGCAAAGGCAATGAACTCTCAGTATGAATGTGAGGTCACAATAAAAGTAAATGATGACCATCAGACCATGAGAGGAACACCAACCAAACTACTTGAACTACAACTACAAGGTATGTAAATACAAACCAGTAAAGACATCAATTGAAATACAGTCCTATTTGTTTATCTTTTATCTCCAAATGAAATTCAAAGATCAAAACTGAGACATTATGCATCCACATCTCAGAGTTTTGTCAAATGCTGCAAAAACAGTTTTTTTGCATTGATGTATTGGACACAGAGAGCAGTTTTAAGGTTGGAGCGGTGGCACAGCAAGTCACTATTCTGTCAGCCCAAATAGTTTGTGTCCTGTTTGAGAGATCTGTGCTTTGGACCTCATTGCTCTCTAACTCTTGGTTAGTTTTTGACACACACACAAAAAAAGGTTAGGTTTCCAAAGACACTGAGGTTTGAGATTAAACCATGCCCCTTTATAATTTTATGTTATAAACGGGCATGTTTGAACGTAAATTGCAGGATTAGGTATGACAAGTATAACAACAGTGATGCTGAAGGAAAAGTTGTGTACTTTTGAAATGCCAGCACTTCTGACAAAACAGCAATATGATGCCCTGCAAGGGACTGCTGGATCACTTGTCTATTTAGACCAGGGGTCCTCAATCCCAGTCCTCGAGGGCCGGTGTCCTGCAGGTTTTGTATGCAACCCTGCTTCAACACACCTGAATCAAATGGCTGAATCACCTCCTCAGCATGCAGTTAAGTTCTCCAGAGTCCTGCTAATTAACTCAGGTGTGTTGAAGCAGGGTTGCATCCAAAACCTGCAGGACACCGGCCCTCGAGGACTGGGATTGAGGACCCCTGATTTAGACAAAACCTTATGTAAATTAGTGCTTATTGTTCAGCTGCTGTCCAATGGAGACAAAAAACCCCATTAAAAGTACATACATTTATTTTTAATGGTTGATTTGTATCATTACTATGAATACCGACATTATAATTATAATTATAAATTACTTTATTAAATTTAGATTTACTTTACTTGTATATCACCAGTTAAGAACAGTTAAGAATTTGTGTCAAGGAGCTTAATATTGTAAGGTACAGTGTAAGAGAAAAATGAGAAAAAAGCCCGCAGATCAGGTGATCCACTACAAGCAAGCACTTTGTGAAAGTCCAGCAGAAACAAGCTCAACGAGAGTATTTCTCGGAAATACTGTGAGGCCAAAATGTGTGTAAATGTTGTTTGAATTTTATTATTTAATTTGATCTTATTTTAAATGTTTCTTTTCTCAGTTTATTGTCTGAAATCTGTTAACACAAATATCACATGTATTATGACCTAAGCACATGAGCAATGTACATGTGGCCCAAACCACTGAAATAAAAAACAGGAAGTAACCACTATTTTTATTAGGTGAAACGGCAAACACAACATCACTACCACCTCCACTTCAGTCCCAACAGCTGACGTGGATTCTGATTGGTCTGCTGACCCTGATGTTTGTGTACAGCTGTGTTATCACCTCCTTCTACATGCGTCTTATGGTGACTATCTCTTTGTCTTTCTGACACCATCAAACATGATATATGTCTTAGAGTATGTTTGTCTTGCTGTCTCTGTGTCATCATCTCACACTGACACAAGGTTGAAAGGTCTGCAAAGCAGCTGAGAGCAGAGTTTAGTCATGCATTGGCCAACCACAAATTCATTAGAAGTGTGTGTGCTGAGGTCAAAGGTGACGCAAGATGTTTTGTCAAAGACTTTTATACAACCTCTCTGTAACTAAATGACTCTCCCTCTGCCATTTAAAAACATTTCAGGCTTAAGTTGCTTCAGCATTGGTTTCAATTTTATAGAAAGTCTACTATATTCCTGTCGCTTTCATTGCTGTAGAGGTCCTGAGGAGCTGTCTTGTGAACTTCACTCTCTTAGTTGGAAATCCAACTTGTTTGTGCATTCCAAAACAAATTTCCACACAATATATATATATATAATATAACACAATATACTTGGCCCGAATATGAGCTGCTCCTCCATGCTGAAGTTCTTCATGTTCACATTCAGAACAGATTCTACACAGTCATATTGTAACTATTGATTGTGTTATGTGAACAGCACTTTATGGTCGTGGCGGTCTGGCTGCACAAATGTAAGTTTGTCCAATTTTGTGAACTGACTCAGATCATAACAGCATGTTGCGGGTCAGATGCTCTGTGGCAACCACAGAGGTCTTTTCATGTGCTTTTGAAAGGAAACGTCAAACCAAATCTTGTGCACTCACTGTTTTACACAGAAGCTCAGAGCAGATCTTTTTTTTTTATAGGAAACATTTTGAGCTGCCACAGTTAGACATGCACAAGTGAAGTTGATAATGTCTCAGTTCCTTAAAGCATGCCAGTGACTATAAAAAAAAAAGACTAAACTGACTATAAACATAGCATGCACAAGAGCAGGACATCCACCAATGTGGAATGCCGCATTAATGTATCTTTTTCAGCTATGAAATTAAAGAAATGCCTGATGAGCAATAGTCCACAACCCTTGGGGCACAACTAATTTGAGGTCAGTCTATTAATTGTTCTTTAGAGTTACGTATTATAAGAATGTACATTACATAATCAAATACTGAAAGGGACAAACATTCTTAGTGAACATTCATTGTTAAGATGTATTAAAACAGTGAATTTGAACTTCTTGGTAAACACAACTTCATTGGCCTTTTAACATCTAGTAATTTGTGCCACAGACACATTTAGCAGTTTTGGAAATTAGAAGCTGCTATCCTTGGCAAGTGTATAAAATATCAAAGCTTTCATTTCAAGTCTCTTGCATGTCACTTTGGCCTTATAGCAGTAGCCTAACCTAAGCAGTGATCTGGTGAATATTAAAAATAAAAACAAATTTCAGGGCAATAACTACTCAGTAAACAATGTTTGGAATTGCTGCTTTAAACATGGTTCTCAGCACATACTGAAGGAAGTTCTTCAGTGATTGGTAGAACCAAAGCAAAGTTACTCTAACAACTTGTTTAACCTAAGTTATTCAGAGAAAGTAGTTCTGGCTACTATGTAAAAAAACTAGGGCCAGGACTTTAACGCGTTAATTTCGATTAAAGATTATAAAAATCACAATGATAAAGTTTTTTTAAAGTTTGGAGCCGGAACCTTTGTTTTCGCATGTTCTAACATGCCAAATATTTTTACCAAGGCATTTATTCACCACACTTATGTATAATAAAAAAATAATGTCAGTCAAAGCTGCTTATTGAATAGCCCCGCTATAGACCGCTTTCGTGGTTAGTTTAGAAATGTTATTTAGGAAATTTTTAGTTTAGAAATGGCACTTGAATTTTTGTTTACATCAGATGTTAAACTCTCAAAAGAGTTGCAATATTGTATAGTTGTTATTCATTTTTTTAATTTTTACAATTCTGTACAATAAATGGTGGTGTCATTATTGTCTAGTGTGCTGTTTACCTTTATTTTTTTATTATTCAAATAAGTTAAATAATCAGGAGTTTAACATCTGGTGTAAACAAAAAAACTTCTCCAACACATCCCAAAGATTCTCAATGGGGTTAAGATCTGGACTCTGTGGTTACCAATCCATGTGTGAAAATGATGTCTCATGGTCCCAGAACCACTCTTTCACAGTTCGATCCCAATGAATCCTGGTGTTGTCATCTTGGAATTAAAAAAAATCCATTGATGGAATAACCTGCTCATTCAGTTTATTCAAGTATTCAGCTGACCTTATTATTTGAGCACATAATGGTACTGAACCCACATGACCTTCTTCCTGTTTTTGTCTGATACAGTGTTCTAGCTGCTCAACAGTCCTGGCTCTTCCTTGCCATATTTTACATTTCATAATGTGTCACTTTTGCATTTTTTTTCAGAACACAAGCAGAGATTTTGAGGATACCACCTATGTAGAAATGAGGAACGTTCCAGTCCAAAGGAATCCTGACCACATTTATAATACAGTGCAAAAGTCTTGAGCCATTCCTCATTTCTTCATATTTTGTTAGGAAAATGGGAACTAGATGCAGTGATTTATTGAAATACATCAGTGGAAATATACTATTTAAGACTAAAATGGAAATTGTACAATTCTAATGAGCCTGAAAGTCAATATTTGGTATGACCACCTTCAGTACAGCCTGAACTCTCATAGGCTAGCATTCTTATCATTTCTTTAAGTAGTCTTCAAGAAATAGTTCTCCAGGCTTCTTGAAAGATATTCAGAGCTCTTTTTTGGATGTTAGCTGCCTTTTGTTTATTCTGTGTCAAGATGATTCCACACTGTTTCAGTAATGTTAAGGTCCAGGCTCTGGATGACAGTACTTCAGTGTACACTTTTTGGTCCAGGTGTTCCTGCATCGTCAGTGTGTTTGCGATCACTGTCAATATCAAAAATAAAGCCAGATGATAATTTATGGTGGATCAAATTCTGACTGTTCTTTTCTGGGATCATACTTTTATAAATTTTGTTGAGTTTATTGATAAGCTGATTATAAACTTTAGCAACTGTTTTGACAGCTTTAGCTTTGGACAGCAGCATATTATGCTAGCTACAGAAATGCCATAGATGCACAAGCAAATGCACATGAAAAAAGGCATAGAGTCTATTTTGTTGATAGGGCTTTCTACATGATTTTTGCAAACCCATGAGAGGAAGGACACAGCACTCTGGGACACATTGAATGCATGCTAGATAAGTGTAAAGTCCTTTGGTTATATATGCAAAAAGAATTATTGCTTTATCGTATGTGGTTGCAATTCAACCGGCATTTAAAAGCAACTAGCAAACAGCTAGCAGCTAGGGTCGGTCTCAAGGGGCTACCCATTTTCAAAACGTATGTAGTCTTGAAGAATGTGGTCATGAACAAATGGCCTAATGTTGTATGAAGTTATATTAAAAATATGTATTCTGATATTTATATGTCACTGATGCAGTGATATAAAATCAGAAGGACCAATAAGGACTTGACCTTAACGAGAAAAATACCCAAATTTATTGATATTGATTGATTTGTAATCTCTTAATCAATTTAATTGAAGAAAAATTATGGCCCCCTTGTTTTCCCTGTTGGATATATTCTGCATTTTATCATATCTTCTCTCTTCCTATATGTTTTATTTTCATTAATAGTATATGTGCTCTCTCTGAGCCATGTGGTTTCTTTAGTTCCTTTAGAAATAAAGGGACTGTTACTTTTCCTTTTGCAGGAGCTTTGAAGCTCTTTCTTATTGTTTTAGGACAAAAGTTAGGATCAGACTCCTGGCTTTCTCATCAGCATGTAAAACAGAGGAGCCAGGATGTCTGTAAGAAACCTTTAGTCTTAAAAGTTAACACCTTCTTGTGAACTGTTTTCATTGTATTGTCTGTATCACGTGAGATGTGACGTCTTCGACGTCATATCAATGCGACCATGTCATGTGACTTTTCAAATAAAACCAGACAGCGCTGTTGGGCCGA
>VOQJ01042175.1:17186-31236 GCA_015052665.1 Apistogramma diplotaenia | reverse complement strand
CCAGCTGTTTCCCAGTAAAAGTTTAATGATGTTTAATAACAGCTGAAATTCTGAACAGTAAACTCACAGAGACGGTAGAGAGGAGAGCGGCGGAGGCGTGGAAACACATGACAGCGATAATCCACTTCTGTCACAGCAACGAGAGGTGAGGGCTTTTTTCTAACTTCTGAGCCCCACTCTGTTCCAGTAGGTGGCGGTAACGCAGCACTAAGCTGGTTTCTTGGTTAAACCCACACGAAGAAGAAGAAGCCGGAGCTCTGTAAAGCAGCTAAACGACGTTTAATGGATCGTATTTCATTTTCTTATTATTTTCCGATACCCGATACCGTAATTTAGGCTCGGATCGGACTGATACCGATATTGAATATCGGATCGGCGCATCTCTAGTCTTAACTCATGAAGTCCTCTACAGATGCTGTCTGACATGTGGTCACTCCTTGTTCACTAGTCAGACCAACAGCAATAACATTGTTAATTAACATGGCAAGTTATGTTAGCCTAACATGGAGTTTTGCAGTGGATTATGATGATTAACAGGAAAATGATTAGTATGAATATATGCGTGACTCACATTTAGAAATAACACTATTTGTTTGTCCCATATAAAAAAAATCCCAAACAATGAAGCACCAATAGCATTATTAGCGCTAATAGATTATTTTTTATTTATTTATTTTTTTTGTCCATGGGAAGGTGGGGTGAATCATGTACCCCCGGGTTGGTATTTGTGGTAATAGTTTCCTCCCCAACCCAAGAACCATTCCCTTGACTCACCATAATCATAACCACCAATTTCAGCAATGCCCCCCCCCCCATCACCCCCTGCAGCCCGCTGACAGTCTAGCATTAGTCTTAGCCCACTGACCCATGTGCAGTATGTTTCCATGTAGCAGTGGCCAGGACTGAGTTATGGGCTGAACTGAATGATAGTACGAGAGAAACAGCATTATCACTGTAAACCTTTTGTCTTGGTCTTTAGGGATTTAAAACCCTCTGCCCTCAGCCTTTGTGTTTGTTTTGTGTGTTGGTTGTTTCTTTGGGTCTGCCACTGCCTACAGGAAGCAAACTCAAACATGATGATTCCACTAAGACTGCCTGGGCTGGCCATTTGCAGCAAACTCCCACTCAAAGGTTGACACTGTTTGCTTACAAGTGATAAGTCTGCAAATCGATTGCCAACCAATCTCTCTTTTAATCTGTTAGGCATTAAATCTAAGTACCTTGAAAGCTTCTTACAATGAATTTTAAGTCTTATATGTTTGTTTGATTGAAGAACTGCACAGTCTAAGGTGTTGCACAAAGGAGATTCCTGGATTTTGTTCAGTTGAAAAACAAATAAATAAATAAACCACAAAAAAAATACTTCATTTTAGTCAGAATTTGGGTTGTTCGGGTTGCTTTTCCCCAGACATAATTACCAGGTTGTGTAAAACCTTCAATCTTATGTTACCTGTTTTGTCCCTGCTGGTGTTGGACAAATTATATGTTCATAATTATTCAGCTGAGACAGACATCTAATAAGCCTGAATAAGCGCCTTGAGGCGACTGTTTATTGTGATTTGGCGCAATATAAATAAAATTGAATTGAACTGAATGTGAAAACACATATGTGCTCAGGGAATTGAAACTGGAATAGATTTATAGTCATAATACTTGCATATAAAACTATCAGGAAATAGAATAAGAGTAGACATGATGTAGATCAGGCTATGTCAGTATGTTACAGTACATGTCAAGTTACAGTACATTTTCAGAAAGAAAGAAAGAAAGATTTAAATTTTACTGAGAAGTTTTAGACTTTAGTAGTTGGAGTAAAATTCATTGACATTTTTAGAATTAGTATGAAATTGCTAGAGACCTTCTGAGAGAGAGATGATGGTAGAATTATAACTTCATGGAGGTTAAAGGTTTTTAAAATCATTAACCACAAAGTCAGCAAAAGTATTTTAATCAGTGTTTTTTAATCAGATTTGACTGGTTCACCATTTTTATGTTTTGGTGACCAATGCTATTAAAGGTAGTTTATATATGTGCTTCATCTACCTAAATAAGTTCCCCGAGCTGTTACCAGGTTGGCTACTGAGGGCTGAGACTTGCTTCTACAAGGACTTATTACTTCCAGCAATACAAGGAACAAATACATTTATGCTGACTTTGATTTATTACGCCTCATCTCTATCGCTTAACATCCCAATTTTTCATGATAAATTGCGAAAATATTTGTAGAATAGATAATATGTCATTCATATTATCATCAACATAAAAGTAGAATTTAACAAACCCTGCCTTCATCTTTGGACTTTCCATAATCATATCTATATGATTATGTTGACTGGTGTCAAAGCACCTCCTTCGTGTCATTGGGCTTAAAGAATTTGGAAGCTCCGGGGGTTCACTGGCATGATACCTCGCAGGTAGTTCACAGTTATATTTACATGAAAAATCATGGCTTGAGAACAATTTTGAGCAAGGTTGAGAATTTGACTTTGCTATAAACAGCATGGCACAATTCTCCCCAATCACTAATGAGCAATCACAGCAGCTCCTCTCATCCCATTTAAACAGTTTGCTGAGCCAAGGGTAGAGTCCACTGCTGAGGAGCAGTTACTGCAAGGCATCAATATACAGCACCTTATGTTCATATTGAAGGGTCTTTTTTGGGGGGGGAGGGGGTATTGATTAAGGTTGTGCACAAGTTATTTTAGGAGATCTGTTATGTTGCTGTATAGAACCCAAGTTCTCGTGGCATACCACTGAATAATTCTTTTTCGTTCAGTCCTCAAAACCATCTGTCCCTGCCAGCAGGATGCCAGCATGCCAGTGAAAGTCAGTGTGTATCCTGGGTACAGCTCCAGAATCAGCTCTGTAGACAATGCTCATGACAATCTGAGCACGGGGGCTAAAACTTACTACATTAGCAAGCTGGATATGCTGCAAAAATCTTTCAGTTTTGATTTGTTTGTTTTAAACAACTCACCACCGTGTATTGGGCTGCTCATATTTGATTGCATTTGCATACAATAGTCTCTTCATTTCAAGTGTGTGAGAAATGTCAGTTTGCACCAAAAATGTCTTGGGCTTGTGTGGAGCCTGCATTTCAGATTTTTATTGTATACACACAGTCTGTGCACAAAGGTTTCCTGTTACGCAGTAAAGAAAAAATAGGTCATGAATGCATCTGATGTGGTAGATCACTGAGTCCTAGCCAAACAAAGTGAGCTACCCACTTTTTTCAACCTGTTTTCATCCTCACAGTATCAAATATAGATGGCTGGTGCATTTTTTTAGAGGTACGCACAAGGTGTCCATTGGCATCAGTGGCTTTGCCTACAATTGGCCTCCAAGAACATATGGTCTGGTTAAAGTGCAACAAAACCCACTAAAATAGGCAGTGGAGTAAATAGCAAGACTTTCAAAATATGGGTGTTCATGACCTTGACCCCGCATATTGAAAAACATGACAAAGAGAAATACCCAGTCCATTCAAATGTGACACCTGTGAGGAAGTGGTAAAGCCTGTTCACACTCTTGGCATTCTGAAGGATACCTTGTGTGTTTCTGACACACTGACAAGCCTGAATTACATGATGCTGTAATGCTTCAGTCAGCCTAGGTAAAAGTTGTTAGAGACCATGGCATGGTGTGCATTCAACTTGCAGTCTCATTGCCTTTGAAATAGTTGCCTTGAAGACTGGAAACCAGGTCTGCAACCCCTCACTTATGACTGCGGTGCATCAGGGTGGCAATAAACCAGCGTCAGCGTGCTATAAATCTGCTATCAGTTTGCAAAGTTGCAATTGCATGAATCTGTTTGTGATAATATGTAGGAACATAACCAGAATACAAACAGTTGGCCACCAGTTGAATCATGTCATAGAGATGTGCTGTAGGCAAGTTGTACTCATTGGCACAGACTGACTGATTTATTGGAACATGCTGACTGCATTTATTAATTAGGCAGCAATTATATGCAAACTGTCTGAGAGTCCAAGTCAGAATGAGTCAGACTCTCAACAGGTGACCTGTGAAACTAGCTTGGAATCAAAATGTTGGTCAACTATTTACTGTATAGTTACAGTATATGTATGTAAGTCGTCCCATAGATGTCTTGGTCCTATTTCAATCTAGTGTAACGGAGTCATTAGGAATTAGGTTCACATGACTCTTGTTTCTGTATGATGGCTACAGCAGTGTTAATTTTGACAGCAAATTTTGATTTAGTCTTAGTCTTTTGACAAAAATGTAACTTAGTCTCGTTTTAGTCAACAAATCATCGTGACAATATCGTCGCCCCACATGGTTACACATCATCTTATTTTTTTCAATGTCAAAAGTGAAATGTGTCCATAATGATAGGAAGTTCGGCTCTTACAGCTCCCAAACATACACATATATACACAGACGCTGGAGTGCTGAAGCGTAAGTCAAAGTCACCTCCATACTGGATGTGGCAAAATCTGCAGACTTAACATGGCAGAGATGCCTCAGTCTTGTGCTGCACAGAGTTGTTCAAACATTTTTGCAGTGTAAACTGCACCACATGGGCTCACCTTTTATAGGTCAGAGCAATTACAAGCAATTTTTTTTTTATCACATTAGGTCATTTCAGTATTTGGAAACCAGAATTTGCAGATGTTGCCAATAATCCTGTTGTCCCCAAAAGTTGGATATGGCTCTTTTTTTTTACCCTTTTAAACGTAACAATTTACTGTATGCAATAAAACATGGATCTATTATTTTAGTTTACAGTTTCATTGCTAAAAGAAAATGAAGTAATCAGTGTGTATTGCAGTTTTTTTTCTCTTATTTTGTAAACTTTGTTCATTTTTTGCATTAAAAGTTGCCATTAATAATAATTACATTGATATAAAAATTTGTGAATATAATTGGGGGGGGGGGTTGTTCATAAACTCGCAGATGTTATATCAACGGTCGTTGTGGACATTTATCATCACAGTAACAGCTACAAACAACAGCAGCTGTAGACATAAAAACATTAGAAATACATACGCTGGTTTGATGCTGCACCCTGACATACATGGAGTATTTAACATTTATAATTAGCAGAGAAAGTTACATACGTTGTCGCAGCAGCGTGCCGACCCGCTCAACTACGCATGTGCGTCCCAAACAGCTCCTCCGACGGTATCTGTGTGAGCGTGGATCCGCCCTGTCTTCTGTTTGGATTAAACTTCTGCAAGTGTGCGCTGACTGGATGTTTTCCCAACTCGTCCCGCACTTTCACAAAATTAAATTCATTCTGATTGGATGTCGTCCTCGCCAAGCATTTACGTCTCGTATTTGTTCGTCAACGAAAAATGTCAATAATTTTCATCTCGTTCTTGTCATTTCCTGTAGTTTGTGGGTCGTTCTCGTCTCATTTTAGCCAAGGAAAAAAGGTTTGTTGACGAAGACTATGACGAAAATATTTCGTCAACTAAATTAACACTGGCCTACAGATATGTCACCACAGTACACTGGTACATAGTGACGCACGTTTTAAAAAGGGAGACTGATCACTGATGAAAAAAAAAGTACACAGGATGTTGTTATGAATTGGCCTGTGTCAAGAACTTTGGATTTCTTCATTTTGCTGAGCTGACTGGTTTGTCTGGAATCACGGCATGAAACAGTACTTCAGTGTGCATGACTGCTGAAATGTTTTCACTTTACTCCATCACAACTTTAAAAATCCAGACTGCTGTAGTTGATAGTGACTGGTGAAAACACTTAGAGTGGAAGCAGAATCCAAACCAAAACCATCAACACGTGACCTGAAGATCTGTCAAATCTGTCATTTTAGAACTTTGATATTATTATGTATTTATATTTGTCAGATCTCAGATGTGGATGTGCAAAACAACAAAAACCCCAAAAATTCACATTTATTATTACAGTAGCATAGAAATATAACCTGATAATATATATAACTTACATCTCGTTGAAAGATATGGTATCTTAGTGTAACATGAATAATGGGGGCCACCCCGGAGACGTCTTAGAATAAACAGGCAACAGTTTTGAACAAGGAAAAATGTCAGATGTGGAGTAATGGAGCTGTTATTGCCTGTCAGAATATGAAAAGTTAGATGTTTAGTGTTTAGAAATCCAACAATGTTGTCAGTGTCATTTGAGATAGTGTCATTCCCACAATAACACATGGCAATATGTTGAGTGAATGCTGTTATTAGTGACAAAAAAAGCAAAGTGCTTTTTTAACATCACTTTCTCTTGAATTTCTGCTGCGCTGTAAAATCAGTCTCATCCGATTTAAGATTCTCATCTAAAAACATTTTGCAGTAAATCCACACTTTCCCACCCATATCCAAAATAAAGCAAACACGATGGCTATAGCAGTGCCTAAGATAGAAGGTTACTCATTTTTACACCAGCAGCATAAACAGGATGCACGTGCAGCATTAATAAAAAATGATGTTTGGTCTGTTTTGATTAGATAAATACTGTGTGTGTAAATTGTGTGGATTGTGTTGGCTGATTTCCAAACACAAGCATTTTAAAAAGAACATGCAAATGTGCAGCACACGTAACCACGGCTCAGTCCTACTTTCCAAATGATACTTAACCGACTTTATTTTGTGAAAAATTGTGGACTAAAATGTACCTGAAGGTGTTTTCTTTATTCCTCAATAGCAGGCACATTTAACAAAAACATGGAACTGCTGAGTATATTCAGCCTGTTCTCGTTCTCAGGGAGTTACCTACTGGCATTTTGTTAAAGAAGTTGGCTACTCAAAGGTATACACAGTCTCACACTGGGTTATGGGAATAATAAGACTCTCTGTATCACAGTTAAACATAAAGTCTAATGTAGCATAAAGTGCAGGGTTTGCAAAGCACCATATTATAACCCAAATCACAATTTGTCTCTGAACCTAGCGAATGTGCTGGTATGTTTTATGACATTGTTATTGTTACACCTTCTGTATTTGCTTTTTTAACTTCCTGTGAATGAGCTGTGGCAGCTGAATAACTGTTTAGCCATGTCAGGCACAGAATGTAATGTACTGTAGGCCAATATTTAATAAAAATCGTATACTACAGCCATCATTATTCACAAAGGAGGATCAGTGAACTGAGGTGCAACATGTTAAATAGAGTTATATGTACAGCTCAAATAGAATTAAATCAAAATACTTGGAGTATCATTTCCAGAGCTTTATTTTCATTACCAGGAGCTTGTTTAGTATGAAATAGGACATAATGTATTAACAGTCTTACTTCAAAAATGTGAGTTATAAATAGCATATCATGGTTTTGAGATGTCACTGAGATTAATGAGACAATTTCAAGGGAAAGCAACTTTATTTATTTAGCCTTTTCCATATACATGGAATAGCTTTGAATCATAAAATTTAAGATACATACTGTAATGAATTATTAAGAAAGTTTTAAAGGTTTTAAAGACAAATTTCAGCTAAAAATAGTGATAAATAAGCGAGGTTCACATCCTGCTGTGAGCGCTCCCTCGCGTCCGCTCTGATGGAACGACACAAAGGATATTTGAAGCAAGAAGCAAAGTGTAAGCTGTTCTCCAGGAACTGCGCACATTTACATCACACACAACAGGGCAGCCCCAGCATTCATGTTTCTCTTTTCTTGGCTGGTTTTGGGAAGCAAAATGAGCAGTCGCAAGCCTCGCAGCAGCCATTTGAAAATGGTGGTACACTGCGAGGTAATGGTACGTAGTTAAAGCAAAAATCAAAGTATTCACTAAACCAGCACAATTTGTAACTGTTGCTGATTACATCTGACTCACATTTGGGCGACCAATTACTGTCTGCAAGTATTCAGAACAGAAATCACAGATACATTTTTAGTCATGCAACCACTGCCTCACATATAAATTTTTAGTTTGCAAGCTTAGAGCTCCAAGAATGACAGAGACGACCTCTATCATTTGTAAATGGCATCTTTTATCAGCTATTTGTTCCACCCACAAGTGACGCCAATGGTGTGGTGGTTGAACCAGAATATTTACATTTCTGAATCATACTAACTGCAAACTGCCCCTTTCTTTGTTTTTATGTTACCATGTGATACATAATAGCATACATGTATTGCTTTAACAAATGCTACAGTAAAACTCAAGTTCAGCTAAAATCCCCAGTAAGGTTGTGTGCTTGTTAAATGAAGAGCTCCTTGACCATCTGGAATACATCACTGCAATCTACAACATTTGAAGAGTAGAGATATGAGCATTTTTTATTTTAAGTGCATGAAGTGATGGTAAAATGTTGACTGACAGGTAAAAAAAAAAAAGTAGTGACAAACAGTCAGGTTTGTATCATTGTGGCCTTGATTTTTCCTACAGTGGAATCACTCAGTGCGTTTCTGTGAAATAGTCTTTGGGCTGTTTCTCCTTATTAGGACACGTGTTGTGTGTAGTGACCAAAGGAATGAGATCATGGATACAAGCAGTGGGAATGAGCTTCCTTGGTCACTGGAAAGGGCAAAGAGCTGGAGGTGGTGACTCGAGGGAGCTGCTCCTGAGGCCCAAACTGGAAATGGATGGATGGAGATTAGTTAACAGATTAGTGAAGACCAGTAAATAGTAAATATTTTTAGGAAAATAAAAACATGTTCATTGTGGACTCAATTCAGGCACAAAAATATGTAAATTCTTAGTTATTCAACATTAACGTCCTGGACTGTGAGCAGAGACCGAGCCAACCTCTCCTTAGCTGACCTTAGTCTGCTTTCCAATACAATTTCACAGTTAATTCAGAGAAGGTGAAGGACCTCCAGACAGTTGTGCGTGTAGTTGAGGTTTGAGCTATTTCATCCACACAGATTTCCTGTTTGGTGAAGCTCTGATTAAAAAGGCACTGAGGCAGCTCTGGCCTGGACTCCAATAAGCTTCCCATCACTGTGGCCCTGCAACTCCTTCACACTTGTTTAGTGGGGGAGCAGATGAGGAAGATAACCTTGGTTATCACAGTAACATTCAACCATCAGCGGGGCCTCTGATAGAGTTCGGTCCACCTTTTGAATTTATGTTTTCTGTAATTTTCTTCATCAGTATTCCCCTTTTTGGACATCAATGGAATTTAATAAATGCAATTTGAATTTGTGTTTTTTTTTTTAATTTATGCTGCTCAGGGAAGAAGTTTAAAAAACCCAAAAACAAACAAACAAACAGAAAAAAACCAAAAAACAATAAATAAATGATTAATTTGTATGACATTTATTGTGTTATATTTAAATTCAGACATTCTGGCGTAACATAGAGTTTGTAAGCAAACTGCGAAACCTTTGTTTTCTGTTTACGAGTGCTTAACTGACCACAGCTTCCATTTCAGTCACCATATGCAGAAGCTGTCATATTACAGTCTAAAATTGCCCTTGTTGTGCTTGATGTATTAATCACTCGTGATTCATAGTCTCATGAAGATGATACAGAGGTTTAATTTATCACATAACATCATCTTGCTCTTTGAATGACAACATGCTGAGTGAATGGGAACAAGAGACGGGGACATCTTATAAGGAAATCTGCCTTCTGCTCAATAATGCATGTCCTGCTGAGGTACCAAACTAATTACTCAGTAATAACAATCCTGGATGGTTGCAGCAGACTTAACACACTCATGCATTGGAGAGGTAATTAAATGCACAAAAGACAGGAAATTAAAGGTCAAACAAGGCTCATTTTTAATACAGTGTAATCTTTCTTGGCTTAATAAATGGCTTCATAACCTTTAGCATTATGAATAAAAGGATAATTGGTACAATTACAATTTCAGAATTGATACATGCAAATATGTAACGTTGTTTTTAAAGAATTCCAATTCCTTGGGTTTTTATAGAAAAGCAGTCGTACTCTATGAAAATTCAATGTTCCACTCCTGGTGTGAAGTGGGTATTTCAGGTTTGACTTTTCAAGCTTAGTATTTAGACAGTGATGCTTTACCAAAGGGATTATTATATTTCATTTAAATGGGGAATAAAGAGAAATTAAATCCCTTCAACATTATTTATCCCACAGCAATGCCAAGACATTGATAGGAGTTAAAGCAGGCTCACATATTCGGAGCTCACGTCTCTGTATTTTACATGCTAATTGTCTTTAAGACGTTGCCTGCATGGCTGAGAGGAAACCTGGGCCATTTACAAATGAATATAATTATCAGAAAGATGCTGCACTGCAAAAACTTTGTCATTTCAACACAATTGCATAAGTTGCCTTTCATAAACAAGTGTCTAAGCTGCAATAACTCCCTTGACGCACACACAAAAATGGCTGACCTGCCGATTAATCATCAGTATAGAAAGCAGCAGGACCTCAGGGACTGCAGTGTTATAGATATCAGATCAGTCTATAAATCTAACGGGGACCTATATCTGGGGGCACTAAGGGAAAGTAGAAATGATAAATGCTGAAGTCTGTAGTCATCTCTTCTCATAAACACTGTGGTGGGAGAAATTAATTGTTGCGGCGAGCAACATCAGAAGAAAGCAAAGGAATAAACGAGGAGCTCATTATTGGGGAGAACTGACGAACTTATGTACAGTGAGACAAAAATACTTTTGTTTTAAGACAAAGTGCTGCGTATTTAAAACAGACTTTAATAGGCTATTGTTTAAAACTACAAACTTGGGGGATAGACCTACCTGCTGGGTACAAAATCATTGCCTCGCGCCCATTATTATATTAAAAAATAAAATAAAATATGACAATCACACCATTTATTACACTGCTTGAAATATTCCTAACAGCTGAATCAAATATCAATAATGACGTGCTCAAATGACTCAGAGTAACACCTGCAGTCTGGTTTAAATAGAAAATGGACCGACTGCAGCTGCCTTCCAACTTTTTTCACAGGTGAACCCACTAATGAAACACAGAACGGAGCCAATTCTGCATACTTCTGATTACACTCCCACCATCCCTAACGACTCTCCTTCAACCATTTGTCAGAATCCAGTTGTTGTGTTGTGTTGTGTAAGTCGCAGTAACCCATGCAAGACATCAAGCCTGGCCTGTCTTTGATCCTACAGCTTGTCACATCACATTCGGGTCTGGTAGAGCAAATGGAAGCATCCCGCGAGGCATTACTCATGATGGTACAACAGGGAGAAAGAAGCTGCTTGCTGCTTTCTTTGATGAATCCCACCAAGCTAAGACTTTGACATGCTGGGCTCCGTAGTTTAGTGTAACTCAATAAAAAGGCTTCTTGCAAGATTTTGTTTTTCATCAAAATAAAAAAAATGTATAATTAAAAAAGAAAGCAAAGGACATAAAGATAAAGAAAAAAACTGTCCTGTTGAAGGGTTATTTTTGCTTGCGTGCATGTATGAGGCCAATGGGAGGTGATGAACTCAAAGTGCCACCAGTACTGAATGTCACACATTTATAATGAACATATGTTCTGTGTCTACTCTATTCTTGTACCTCGGTGGTGCGAAACAAACACTTTTTCTGTCAGAAGGTCCCCTTTGGGCAAGTAAGTGCTGGTAGGTGAGAATCCCTAATGCTGAAATTACCCACTTCATTCTTTCCCTTTCAGGCTCTTTGCTTTACATCAGCAGAGTTCATACTGTGGCTGAAACACACGGTTCTGGTCTAAAGGAGAACAAAACATCACTCGGAACAATTTCTGATAAATTAGAGTGACTCACGGTAGTTTGCGAGCGCTACTAAGAAGGAAGTGAGGGTCATGACAAGAAAATCACCAGCATTTTTGGTTTGTAAAGGTCCCCACGAACTAAACTGCTCTCAACCTTCAAATGTCACTTCAGTGTGTCATCGAAAATAACTTTTCATGATACGGAAGTTCACCTTGAGCCATGAAATAATAACTTGTTGTTAAGCAAAAGACAAAAGAAAGAAGTGAAAGTCTTTCTTTGGTTATAAAAGTCATTTGTGCATCTGTAAGAACGCATTGCTATCAAGTTCAAACCGCTGAGAGCATCAAAAGACAAATCAGCTTAAGTGCCTAAGTGAGTCTATTTATAAATACAGTATTCCAATGAGACATTAAACTGCATATGACAGATGGGTGCAGCCACTGTGCATCACGTGTTTCTTTCTGGAGGCTGCATTTTTTTACCCTTTCTAGCTTGATTAGCCAACTGCTAACGTTAACTGTATGGGTGCAATGCAGAGATGTATCTGTTAATTATAAAATTTCCTCACCAGAAATGGTTTTGTGTACCCAGCTGTACAAGAGGTGTAAACATGTTTTTATTACACGGTTGTCCATAGGAACTAGAAAAAGGTGGAGGTGGCTATATTTTGGTTTGTGAAGTGATGTAATGAAGCCTTCAGATGAGGGTTTCGAAACAAGCGAGTCGCAAGTTGTTGGGCAATGACTATATCCTGGGTTATTGTCCTTTCTGAAACTCTACAAAATGTTTTCTTCAATACGACCCGAAGTGATTGATCAGTCACTATTTCACTTTTTACTGAAGTCAGGGCTGAATGGTGTTTCCTATAGACTTCTATAGGGCTGCAAGTCTTTTTTGCAAAAGCGTGTTGTCCTATTAAAAGGAATGCAGGTTCAAGGTACTTCTGTGTTGGTCTCACCCCTCTTTTCTACTGTCTATGAATTGAAGCTACTCTTAAGAAATGAATCGATATGTTCAAAAGGACATTCGCCTAGAGTATAAAAAAGAAACAAGTTATCTTGGCTCTGAATGTGCCGCGTGTTTGGACGCCGAAGACCTCTGGTTTGTGCCTCAGGGCTAAAACATACATGATTATACAATGTTAGCATTAATTAGGTCAAGAATTCCTAAAGCTGTTTTGCATTTAGCCATTATGGAAAATTTTAAGAAAATACCACACACACACATGCACATATGTACACATATTCATGTACAGCTAGCAAGACACTTTATGGCTATGGAATTCCATTTTTAAATGTGTTATGATCTTTTATCATTCTTTAACAAGCTCCAAACCAGTACTTAAGGCAATGAATAGAAAATCTGAGCAGTTCTCAGCAGCATAGCTCTTTCTTAACCTGCAGGAACATTTCAGTGATAATAAACATATTGAGTAAGATAATTGCTATAGAAGCTGCTATTAGCCACTGAGTTGCTGATTATTTATCCACCTTGGGAGCAGATGAACTGTAATGTGTCCCCATAAAAAGGGCAAAAATTATAGGGTAAGATTTTGTAAAACCATGATTACAATCACAGACCATTGTCTCCAGTGAAGATTGTACTTGCCGTGCCCTCAGAGAAAACAAGATGATAAGGGAAAGTATCATCTTAGCATTTCAAAGGTTTGGGTTGGACAGCATGGTGCCATATGAGAAATCTTTTTTTTTATTATTAGTCCTGAAATAAAGCCCTCATCCTTCAATATATGATGGGTCATTAAACTGGTCCACAGATGCAGCTTTATTGCCTGCAGACAAGCTTATCAGAGAAAAGAGTCACTGTGTTCTGTTTGTATCAGCATACTATACAAAACTCAGTAAACAACTGTTGTTCCATAAGTTAAGTTTAGATTATTTTTGCATTGATAATATTGCAAAACAATAAGTCATATCCTTATGACTTTATGTATGTAACTATTCTAAAATAATAAACACATTAATAAACACAATCAAAATATGGGCATGCTTTATAGTTAAACATAAAATCGTATGTAGATGAGAGTAGCTTACACAAAATTTTCACTTGTAAAATGCAAAAATTATTTTTTGGACTGTATCACCATAAATGTTGATTGATTGAGTCAGTGAATGCATCATATTACAGTTAAAACAAACAAACAAACAAAAAACAATTAAGTGGACATGTATAGTTTTACCTTCCTGTCTTTCCTGAACGTTTAGCAAAGGCGAGCAATCAAATTATTGATTGAATAAGCTAGACTCTTACCTTAATATTAGTGATAGCTGAACTATTGGCTAATACAGACACACAAAAGAAGAAAACAGGGATAGCAGTATGCAGCTGCAGTACAACACATACATTTTATTAAGCAACACACAATGAGACAGAAAACTCACACCCCCCCCCCCCCCCCACCCCACATTCCGCCTAAAAAAAATCAACCACTTTTTTTTTT
>VOQJ01042175.1:0-12301 GCA_015052665.1 Apistogramma diplotaenia | reverse complement strand
CAAAATAACCTTTTCCCCTTTCGTGTTACCTCAAAAAGTTTTTTGGGAAGCTGTTATGTTTTTTTTTTTTCTCTGAGGGACACATCTTGACCTTCAAATGACTGAAAGTATCATTATTCAAGTGCATACCTTTTTTTGCTATTATTTACACACTCATTGTCGACAACCAGTGTGATGGGTCATAGATTCTACGCTAAAACGCACCTTGAATCTGGTCAAACTAACCACACGTATGTTTGCAGCCCTGTGGCATCGGGATTAATGAAAGCAGCATGTTCTGAATATATGTTTATTTATTTATGTTTTCAATAAGGCAACTGAGCCTTTTCATTTTTGTCATTGGTAATTAAGCCTTCTGTAATTTCTAAATAATTCTACAGCACTGTCTTAATACACACTTTTGGATTCGGTGCCTGGTGGGTGTTTCATTTCAAAATATTTCTGATGCAACATAATTAAACATATGCATTTCCCTTGAAAGTTAGTTGCAGCTGCTTTGAAACTGACCCTGGATTGCAAGTTATTATGTATAGTTGTTTTGATGCATGAACCCTGCCAGATTTAACAACGAGCGCGGATCAGCCATCATCAGACGTGTTGTTTGCAGTGTTGTGAAACTTCACGCTGAATATGAAGTAGCTTAAGTTTCAGTTAATATAGATTAAAATGAACTAGGTCACGTATGTAAGTATTTGCTTTCATGAATGTAAATACAGAGGGTTTACAACAAGGTGCAAACCACTGGTTGCACTCAGAAATATGAACACTAAGGAACACAGACGTTGCAAAGAACGTTTAGAAGAACGGGTCTAATTTCATAAAATAAAATAAAATCTGTGGATAAGCGAATTCTGCTGAGCTTAGATTCAGGCAAGTGCTAGTCCGAGGAAAAGGTTGCTTTTTAAATACCAAGAAAAGCCCATATGAATGCAATATTTAAAACTTATATTAGCCTGAAAAGGTAGCCCATCCTTTAAAAGCTGCTCAAGGTGAAGGAATTTAAGCCCCCTTTGAATTCCTACTCCTTGTTTATATTTTCTTCTTGTTTCATCTTAGTTGCTCAAGTTTTTTTCAGGCCCGCAGATGCAATTTGCACAATATTTTTCAGAATATGTACTGATTCATTCAAGAGTCATATTAGACTGCCAAATTTTTCTTTAAAACTCAGACAAAACTGAGTTTATTACATTTGACCCTAAAAATCGTAGAAATGTCTTATCTAACCAGATACTTATTCTGGATGATATTACCTTGGCCTCCAGCAACACTGAGGATCCCGAGAGTCATTTTGATCAGGATACGTCCTTCACTGCACGTTAAATAAATATTTTAGACCATTTTCTTTTATCTGTGCAATAGAAGCATTCTGACTCTGAGTGATGCTGAAAAATTAATTCATGCATTCATTACTTCTGGGCTATTATAATTCATGATTATCAGGTTGTTCTAAAAGTTGTCTCAAAAGCGTCCAGTTGATCCAAAATGCAGCAGCTAGAGTGCTGACAGGGACTATAAAGAGACCATGTTTCTCCCATTTTGGTTTCTCTTCACTGGCTCCCTCTTAAATCTAGAATTGAATTTAAAATTCTTCTCCTCACATACAAGGTCTTGAATAATCAGACCATATTATCATAAATAAAGCACATTTCAAAGGTATTTAAAATTAGTACGGGAGGCAGAATTTGTCTCCCCATGCTTTCTTCTCTTTTCTTCTCTTTTCCCTCTTACCCCCAACTAGTCACAGCAGATGGCTGCCCGTCCCTGTCGCTGGGTCTGCTGGAGGTTTCTTCCTGTTAAAAGGAAGTTTTTCCTTCCCACCGCTGCAAAGTGCTTGTTGCCAGAGGGTCACTTGATTGTTGGGGTTTTCTTCAATACTGTAGATGATGATGAACTCACTTGAACTGTTTTGTGTTGTGGTGCAAAAGGATTCTTCATTTTTTACATGTGCATGTTCTTCATTGCACGCCCTTTAAATCACCACAGGATTCCATCCCATGTTGGAGTCAACAGTGTTGCAGTTCAGGGTCCACGTTTTTAGTTCCCCTGGAATGAATGAACTACATTTATCCAAAAACTGCATTCAGTGAATACATTCTTTTAGTGTTCATGTGCAACATGGGCTACTGTATATTTACATAACTATAGCAACATGTCTGTTTGTAATTATATACCCTAAACCAACCCTGTGAAGGAGTCAGGACAAACAACTATTCTTTTACTCTCATTTCTCATTTACAAAGTCCAAATTTTAATTGGAAAATAATTTCAAGCTGCAATGTCTTCCCGTCCCAAAAATTATGTTGAGGTCTGGGCTCTTGGGAGGCCAGTCCATTATGTTTTTTCTATCTAGGCAAGCTTTTGATGCATTGGCAGTGTGTTTATGAGCCTTCCCTTCTCTAAAATGAAGCCGTTACACTGCGTAAAGCCTCCAGCATGCTTTGGCAGTAGACGCTCACTGCTGAACCTCTCCCGTGACCTCCTCCAGACATACCGACAACAAATATACCAAAATGTGCAAATTTGGATAGATCATTTTATACAACCTGTTGCTGCTGATTTTCAGTCCAGTTCTCATGTAATTTGGCATGCCTGTTTTCCTTCCTTAAAATTGGCTTCTTGACAACCACACTTTCGCTCAGGCCATTTCTGATGAGGCTTCTGTGCACAGTAGCTGCATCTCTCAGGTCTTATGTCAGGTTTTTGCTTGAATTTTCTTCTATTTTTAACCCTTTAAGACCTACAACACAAAAAATCCACCAGACCATATCTTGACATTCATACATGCTGTAATACCATCGTGTGGAAGATTTCAACTTACTTTACATCAATAGAACCTTCAGAACCCTGTTAGCATGTGTATGAAGGTAATCCATAGTAACTACATAAGGTAGCTAACAAGCGCACTAACCCACAAAGAAACTGAAAACTGATTTCGGAATCTACATATATGCTAGCTACAGAAATGCCATAGCTGTACATGCTAATGCACATGATAAAGGACATGGAGGACGTTTTGTTGTTAGCTTCCTACATGGTTTTCACAAACCTGTTAGAAGAAGGATACAACACTCTGGGACACAGTGAATGCATTTTATGTAAGTGTAAATCCTCTGCTTTTATATGCAAAAAGAATTATTGCTCTATCTAATGTGTTTGCATATGGGCATTTAAAATTAGCTACGAGCTGGGATCGCCGGCCGTAGATCTCAAGGGCCCACAGACATGATTTTCAGAACCTTTTCATCTGCTGTAGAGATTTTTAGACCTGCCACTTCTTTTGTCCCCACTTTTCCTCAAATTGTTTTGAAGGACACACTGCAAACCATGCTGAAATATGCCAAGGTTTTGGCTAAAAGCCCTTTGGGAATCACAGTTTTGGTGGAAAAATTCAACTTTATACCTGTCAAAATTTATTACCTTTGGGTTAATTCTGTTCTTCTGAATGTGAGCTGACTGCTGGTTGGTCCAGGATGAGGATGCACCTTCATCCCTGACAGAGTGGTCACGAGCCTGTAGGTGTAAGTAAATGGCAGAGTTCTGACTTGTTTTGGCATTTGAAAGCCACAGAGATGCAGTGCTCTGAAAAAAAATGTCTCACCTGTTCCAGTACTCTGGAAACATACTGTATGGGATCACCAGTGATTCTCAGTGTTTATCCTCTCCTTGATTGTCTGGACCGTTCTGTAGGCATCTTCCCAGCTTTGACAAATGCCCAGCTGGACTAACAACATTTACTCAGGCTCTTTTTGATTTGATATTCTTCTGCATGCCTGGCCGCTGTGTCTGTGGGAATGCTGTTCATTCTGTGGTGTAGTGTCCTAATGACACCCAATTTGTGCTCTTGTGGATAATGAGAGTCAAACCATAAATACAGATGCACATGTGTTGGTCTATAGTACACATTAACATTCAAATGTAACCCATTACTGTGGTAATTTCACTGTCTATGAATGCTAGCCTGTCATTTTTCATATCCTCCTGGGTGAGCGTGATGTATTTGTCCACTGAGTTAATGTGATCAGTGGATTGTTTTCATCCACATACCTGAATGGATGGCTCGGTGGTGTTCCAAGATAGGATGTCAGACCCCTCTTCTCCACTTCCTCAATATTAATGGCAAGTTAGCCACAATAGGTGAAACTGGGGAACCCCTTGTGCACACATATCTGTGCCTGTAGTACTGGCCCTTGTATGTGAAATATATGGATTAAAGACAAAGCTCCAAGAGCAGACACATTAGGATGTTGTTGAGGGTGCTATTATGAAGGAAGGGGTCGTCCTGCAATTTCTTATGAGCTACCTCCACCGCTTTAGTAACTGGAACACAAGTGAAGAGCAATGTACATCATTAGGCAGCTGCACTGTTTATAAAGTCGGGGAAACCTGCAGTCAGCTGAGACTGAAGAAGTCGCTTGGATGAGTGATACGTTTCACCTACAGAAAACGCTGCGGCCAGATGAACAGAATCAATCAGGGATTCCTCATCGTACTATCGTTGGCATTTTTCAGAAATTCAGCTGAAGAAATGGCAACAAATTATTTGTTTTTGTAACAAGCCACTAGTACAGAGTCCCTAAAGATGCAATTTTAAAGGAGTTTATATTACGGCCTGTGACTAAGTTGGCTGCTTTGTGGTTCTTTCCTTGAGTTACTGTAGGTGTCTTTATAATGCTTAAGTGATTCATATGCTGATGTTAAGTGGATTAACAAACAAACTACCGAACCAAAATAAACTTCCTCTGAAAACGGTATGGTATGAAAGCAACTGAGAAAGCAGTCAATCTCCTATGAAAAACTTTGAAAGACACTGGAGAAATATTGCTCAGGACCACTTAAGAAAAATGACGAGAACATGTGCTCCTTGGAAGCAAAATATAAAGAAATGAGGGCGTGATTACACGGGTCCTGTTCTCCATGTGTAGAGGAGACTGTATGTACCAGTAATTCGCGTATCCTAAAGGTATAAAAAAAATTGCATGTTTATAATGATAATGAAAAGAATAACTCTCTCACTCTCACACACACACACACACACACACACTCACACACACATAATGAGTTGAACTTTTCCACATTCTCTTGAGTATTTTTTGCTGAATTTGAGTGTAAATAATATTGTTTACCTTTCTCAGATTATACTATTTATGAGACATCTTGTCAAGTTAATGTACTATATATATGTGTGTTACATTTTTCAACTTCCATCAAATGGCTGCACTTATCAAGATAAAGTGCTCTGTTCCCCCGCACTCTGTGGGAGATGTACATCAAGCTGGTGGACATTTAGAAGTACTTTCTAAAAATAGGGCCCTTGCTGGAGATCCATTGAAAATGGCTATGCAATCATTCACATTAAACACTTGTCATATGCAGTAGAGGACATCATTCAGTCTCGTTTTCAAAGCCACGTCCTTATTTCTTTATTTCTTCTGTCTTCCATGCTCACTTCTTAAGCACTTAATGAAGAAATCTTTCAATTCAATCGAATCAATAGTGAATAATCTGCCAGTGAATGGTAACTTTTCATTTATGATTACAAAATATGAAAAGCACAACAGCAGACTGAACAACACCTCTTCTATTAATCCAGAGAGGTTCAAGGAAAAATCAGTAAATGTGTTCCTTTAAAAGAAATATCACACATGGAGGATTTTTAGTGTACTGTCATTAATCTGTTATGTGAATTCAGCACTTTCTTTGCATTTAAAGGTTAGGGCTATCACTTCATCATATTATAAACAATTCTGCTAAACAGACTTCTGCCATCAATCATATTTGTTTCTCCAGTTTAGTCCATTATTTTTGTTATGGTTTATTGAGTTGACTTGCCATGTTCACTTGCCAGTGAAGAATTAGTATGCTATATTTCTATCAGGCACTTTTTAATAGTTTGTTGTACACCATCAGAGTTATATGATGCAGATAGAAAAACTCCCCAAGTCCGGTAATGTACGTCTCTTGTTTGCCCGGTTTCCTTTCAACCTGACTTATCTACAGTAAACACCAATGATGCTCCATATTTCATATGAAGGCACCACAGAAGGAAGGGCGGGCACATTTTGCTTTTGCGGCATTTAAGAAATGTAATGTTCAGGTAGAAAATGTCAGGGCATCAGTAATGTAAGGTAGCTTTTTTCCATCCGAGGTCCATCACTGCCTGCAATGCATTTTGTTTAAGTTTTCGATGAGCGTCAGCTCCAGGACCAACACCAGGACATATGAGTCAAGCAGTCTATATATATATGTTTTTTTTTTTGCCTTGGGATTGCAGTCTACCAACAACGTCAGGGCTTCAATCCTATGAAATCGTGGGGGTGGTTCTAATTCTTGTGCAGTGATTTGGAGCGAGATTTGTCTGACATTAGCAAAATAGCATTAGCTTTTTGAAAATATAGTCATGTTAACGCCTCATCTTATTTATGTGTACTCATCAAACTGCAGCTCAGTGTGAGAGTCTGTTTAGTGCTTTCTTGCTATTTACAATTCACAATTTACAATTGACTCTGTTTGCCTTCCACATGTGTGGGTGCAGCCAAGCAGACAGGCACGCCACATGACAGAGGACTCACACAAGAAGATTTCATTTCTGAGAAACAGGAAAACTTTGAAAAAAAGTGAGGTGTGATGTGTTATTTGTGATGACAGTTTGGTTTTAACTGCTAGCACCTAATCACCCAGAAGCAACAGAGAGTAATTAAATCCTACCCACACCTGAAGGGAACAATTCATGGCTCGCCACTGACTTTGTGTCCCATCTCCTTGCTATTTCTGTCTGCTAGCTAAACAAATGATAGCTACCTAAAAGCTGCTTTGTAGCGAGGGGCACTACCAGCAGGGTAAAGAACCCAGGACCACGTTTTCACAGCTAAAAAAAAGCCTTGCTAGAGACAACTGTGGGATCCCGTCACCAAGCTTCTATGTGCACCAAGGATTTTGTCACTGATAATTCAAATGTAGGCTAATATCGTAATGTAAGCTTTAGGCTAATATTTCTGTAAGTAAAGTTTAAGTGTTTTGACATTGTGCTACCTGTGTTATAGTATAATGTTATAATTCAGAACACTATCATTAACATTATCATATTAGCAAGTCCCTAAGCTAACTACAGTAGGTTTCTAACACATTGCTAACATTGGTTTTCCAATATCTAATGTTGCAGTGGTCTAATCTAAAATCTACTGTTTTCAAGCAGCTACATTCATTTTCTTAGTCTTTCACCTCAGCTGTATGGCTAACTGCTTTCCCCTCAAGGTGTTGGTCACGGTATGTACCCTCCCCACACACTTTAAGTTCACTTGTTTAATTGCTTGTTAATGGAAATATCTAATTGGTCAATCACAAGATGGGAACTCAGTGTCTTCAGGCATGTAGAGATGGTCAAGATGACCTACTGAAGGCTGACTGTGACTTTGAACTTGGCATGGTTGTTGGTGAAAGACAGGCTGGTCTGAGTATTTCAGAAATTGCTGATCTACTGGCATTTTCCCTCAAAGTATGGAGAAGAGCATTTCTGAACTCACAACGTGTCCAACCTTGAAGCAGAAGTCTATAGCAGCAGAAGACCATTACCAATTACAAGTGAGCGTCATCTAAAGGCCACAACTGATCAACCAGCAGTATTCCCGCTGACCCCTTTATAAGCACAGTGCACCCATCTTCCGATGACCTCTTCCAGCAGAATAACGTGCGATGTCAAAAACTCAGATAATCTCAAACTGGTTTCTTGAACATGACAGTGAGTTCACTGTGTGAGTGTCTCAATTCAATAGAGCACCTTGGGGATGTGGTGGAATGAGAGAATCACAATATGGATTTGCAGCTGACAGATCTGCCGTAACTTGGTGATGTGATCACGTATCGGCCAAAATCTCTGAGGAATGTTTCCAGCACTTTGTTGAATCTATGCAAGGAAACAATAAGGCAGAGCTGAGGGCACATAGAGGGGTAATTTTTAACATTAACATTCTTTAATATTTTGCATGACTCATGACTTTGCATGAATATCTGTGTATTATTACCATTATGTTCTATGGGCATCATCATCTCTTGAGCTGTAAAGCACAGACAAACCCACACCAGTGTCATGGTTAAACAATAGCAAATAATGTTTCAAATCATATGTAAGTCACACAGAATCTATCTTCAAAGTCTGCTGAAGCTGTTATTTGTGGAATAATTACACAAGTTGGCCTGTTGTGTGTTGTTTTGGCCAGCAAGGGTTAATAGTTATAGATTTTGTTTTCCAAGCAGGTCTAAGAACTGTTACTCAGTGATTACCATGGGACCCGGCTCAGTAACCTTAAACATGTGTGTGCGCATGTTTCTGGACATATCACACTTGTGCTGCTGGTGTACTGTTTATGGGTGCAGTCTTATTTTTATCTCTTTTTTATCCTGTTTTATTTAACAGCTGTAATTGCCTCATCATTGGTGTATTGTGTTGTTTAATGAACTGATCTAAATGATAATGGCAATGTAATGGCAACCCTCAATAAATATTTAATCTAACCACAGCCATGCTCCGTCACCTTGAGAGGGCCAGTACAGAAAATGAGAACCCTTTCAATTAACACAGTCCAGGATGAAGCTGATTCTTGTGTATGCATTGATTCTGCTACATATTAATTAGTGCGCTGCTGCATTGTGAGACTTTGTTGACGCCTGCGTAGGCTTGCCTTGAAGAGTGCTGTACGCGTTGTTGGCTCTAATGGTCACATTACTCATTTTGCAATGATGGTTGCCTTGTAATAATTACAGTCATTATGCTCTTAGACTGTGAAGCTGCAACTTTGAAGGTCACTGAAAATTAGCTCCTTTCCTTTCTACTGTAATATACAGCTACAAGGCATAGCAGTCTTGTTCTAAGTGCAGCATTTCTTCAGGAAAACTATCTCCAAGGCTGATATGATACAGTATGTTTGATATAATCGTGTCTGGAGCGAAGAGTCTAGACTTATGGGCATGTCTGAGTCTGTGTCCTAGCTACAAATGAAAACCAGTCACGTTGGAAAGCAGTGACATTGACCTTGAATGGGAGACCCATATTGTGGACACTGTTAGGGTCCTCAGGGAATTTCCCGGGGAGGATATGTGAGGGAAAGATTTCTCTTTTTCTGAACTAAAAAGAGAGAGGTCACTTCAGAGTCCAACAAACTTTGTGACCCCCTCCCTCCCCCCCAGATATTTCAATGTTTCTTTCATGGGCAGGGTACTGACTCAAGAGTGAGCAGCAATGCATTAGACAGTTTTGGCTCTGGATCGTTGAGGGAGTTAGAAACAAAAATAAAACAAAAAGAAAAAAATCACTGGCATGTGTTCTGGCATATGTTTCATGTCATATTGTAATTTAATAGATAGATAGATAGATAGATAGATAGATAGATAGATAGATAGATAGATAGATAGATAGATAGATAGATAGATATTATTATTGGGGTCGTTTTCAGATTAACCCTCTGTATGTTTGCGGTGTTGGACTGCTTTTAATGCCAGAAATTAAATGCATAACCTCAATGATGTCATGGATGATTTCATTTATGGGTTTTTTGGGGGGTTTTTACATACTGTCTTTTCCATTAATATGGGATTAACAACTTTTTACAATTATGCTTCTGATAAATGTCTGAGTTGCTGTTTGCTGGCTGCACAGGTACATTAGTGTGGAAAATTGCTTTAAATTTGTCCCGTCCAGGATTAATTACAATCTTTATTCTCTATGAGCTGAGACAATTTGTAATTAACATTTGACCTGTGGACTCCTCAACCTTTCAGTACAACAACTAATTCATGCAAGCTTGTCCCATGTAACCTCATTAGATCATTGTGCATGTGTGTGTGAGGAAACGTAGGTGTAATTACTGGCTGAAAGGCCTGGTAATCAAGCTTTATAGCCAGACTCCCAACTTTCTACTAAAGTGACAAAAGGCTATGGTATGCCACGTGAATGTCTGGTTCAACGCTGCACATCATTGTAATTTCCCCTCAAGCAACACAGCATTGCACAGTTAAATGAAAACCATGGTTTATTACACTATGGGTTCTGTCAAAGGCCTGGCCCTCATTTTTGGTAACAATGTAACAAACAATTACAAACAAAGTCCCCAGGTAATCTAACACTTTATTTGAGAGTTTTTTGTAGGGGCTTTTATTGATGGAGGACTTGTTCATGGTTTCTTTAACATTATGTGAATGTTTCTTGTCTCATTGCATTTAGCGTATTGTAAAGCAGATTTTTATATTCCTTATTTTTATATAACAAGGTTTAAGATCAGATATTATGACTCGGTTGAAGTTGAATTTATTTCTGAGTATTACGTTGTAAAGCAGTAACGCGAGTCAACCGACTGTATTGAATCTCTTTGTGCTGCAGCCACTTAAAAGTGAATTTGGTGTGCCGAGACAGAGGTTAAATAGCAATATGGTGAGCGGACTGTTTTCAGTCTGTTGTCAGTTTGCGATCTAATCCACAAAAATCAGAATCTTAGGAGATGTTTCTTACACACCATTGGCTACCTTACCATCATTGGACACCTTTTCAGGATCCTTTGAAGCTCAACCTTCACTACCAGCATCCAGTCAAGGCTCCGGGGGGACTCCATCGCCTTCATTGCTGGTCTCCTGCCTTTCCTTCTTCTGACTAGGCACCCCCAAAGCCTCCTGAGGGGTTCAATCTCCGGTGCTGACACTTTCTGTTTTCCTTGTTTCTCATTTTGAATTTCTTTGACTGTTTCACTACCTCACTGAAACTATGTTTCGAGTTTATTCCGGCCTGTTTCTGACTCTGCATTTGGGTCAGAAACAGACAGAAAGTGGTTGCTCAGAAGCTGATAGTGATTAGTGATTAGCTACTGTACTTGATATGCATGCTATCACTGTGAATTATGTATTGAGAAAAAATGGTCTGTATGGTTTTGTGGCGGTTAGCACTTTTGCCTCTGGGTTCGAATCCACCTTCTGTGGAGTTTGCATCTTCTCCCCGTATTTGCATGGGTTTCAATGTCCAGCCTATCCCCAGTTTTCCATTTTTCCACCAGGAGGCTAATTTGTGGTCTTATCCCTCTAGACTTAAAAAAAAATATGTACAGTTCTGAAATCTAATCTAAAAGTTTTCGAGCAGAGGTATTATATTTTTCCGTACTGCTTTATGTGGGAACTGAAAGCTCAAAATGAGGAGAGAGTGACCTTGCCTTCAATTTCTTCAATGAAGAGATGCTTATTGTGCAGTTCACACAAGATGCATCAATAATGTGCTGATTTTCTGCTGGTCAATGGAGACGTATCATCTCATGCCAATGTTTTGGGGGTTTTTTTTTTCAGTTTTTCCAAATATTTACAGACTATCAAGCTGGGCAAGTGCCTCTAATGTTTGGAGGTAGAGGAAGTAAATGTCTCTTATAAGCAAGCAATTTTGCTATCATTGGTTTTTGCCATCATCTCAGATAACCCTGAAATACATTGAATACCATTGTTACTGCCTCCTAACAATAACGAGGATGTGTGTGCTGCATTTCTGGGCATTTGTAACAATGTTGATCAATATCAATATGACACAAGAACAACTGAGCCAGCTGCTGGATTTATAACTACCATGAAAGGCTTTCTGCACTCATACAATATCCACAATGCTATTTATAATTTAAATTCACATTGAAATTTTTTTTAATTAAAATATGTTTATGTTTTCCATTTATTCAAATTGACCTTATTTGTCCATTATTTTACCTTTCAGTCAACACTTCCAAATTGAATGTACTGCACCTAACACATCCGTGATTTATTACAATTCATCAAAATAATCATGTTGACTGTGCAGTACCAGCCAGTGTAGACAGAACATAGTGCCATGGCTGTCATTTTAGTTTGCTCTGTTTAGGAAACTAAAAAGTTTCCTAATACCACATTTTTTATCAGTCAATTGAAAGAATCCTTGCTAAAATTAAAGTACGATAGCATCACTTTACAGTAGTGTATTTTCCCAACATAAATGAATTCAGTTTTTGGCTTAGTGTAATATTTTTAAATTTAAGATCACTCTTATGATAGAGCAAAGCTGCTACAAAAGGGAAAACTGAAGACAAAAAGCTCATGAAGTTCAGTTAATGCCATGAAGCATTTTCTTTTGATCAAAATCCAGTTTTAAAGCTACGAAGGAGTATTAGGGCCACATTGAAAAAAAAAATTAATTGTGCATTTCGAGAATAAAGTCAAAATTTCGAGAAATAAGTCGAAATACTATTTCGAGAATAAAGTCAAAATTTCGAGAATAAAGTCAAAATTTCGAGAAAAAAGTCGAAGCTGTCAT
>VOQJ01042169.1:9009-27477 GCA_015052665.1 Apistogramma diplotaenia | reverse complement strand
CACACAAACTAGGCCCTCAAAACAAACCCCAGTTCTTGTCCCCACCCGTAAAATAACCCCCCCACCAATTAACTTTAATCTCCCCCCCCCCCCCCCACACACACACACACACACAAAACAGTTTTTGTTGGATTAATTGGATTAAACATCTCGAGGCTGATGCTCCTAGAGTTCACTGTGAGGAGATGAAAACCTGGAAAACACTTTTTCATTTTGCAGAAAAGTGCAGACTGAAGTCAGATTATAAAGTTAACCTGCAGTATCTGACTGCGGCCTGTTCTGCAGAAAACCAGCGATTTCTACTAAAGAGCAGTTTGAACTATTTTCTTAAAGTAGGTCAAATGAGGGTGATTGGGACAGTAGAACTACAGTGCAGCACAACTATGAGTTGTGACAATAAAACTGTACCCTAACTGTGAAATCACATTTAGTTACTTAGCCATTTTAACCTTTATTTAACCAGGAACTCTAATTGAGATTAAAACTCTTTCACAAGGGAGAAGCAGCCATACAAGCTCAAAAAATAACTGCAGCAAAAGCAGAATAAAATTCTGTAATATGCAAAAACCACTAGTGGCCTCTCCAAAAAAAACAAAACAAGAAACGCCCTGCACCTTCACCATTATTAATGAGTACATATTAGTACATGATTGAGAAAGAACAGACCGAGTTCATTTTTTTTGGAAAATTGAGGATATAAATTTATGAAAAAAGAGCAAATTCATGGTCAGATTTATTCAACTTTAACTGTGGCTGAAACCAAAACTACCGCAGGTGCGGGCCCTGATCTTTCATGTGATCCGGTATCTCTTCGCCTTAAAGACGGTCTGCTTATCTAATTGTAATGTTACTGTAACCTCCTCACATAGATTCCCGGTGTTACTTTGTTTTTCTCAGACATTGCTGTCTAGTGCATCATGGTATATAAAAACCAGAAGAATCGGAAGGAGCAGAAGAACTAGATGGACCAGAAGGATCCGAAGTTCGCTTCCTCCCTTTAGATTTTATGTCAGCTGCAGTGATTATTCCTGCCGAAAGGGTGGCGCTGCCGTCGCGGTGAGCAGCAAGAGAAGAAGCTCCGCTCGGAGGTGTTTTGAAGCTGAAACTTCCGCGAGCTGAAATCAGCTGTTTGTTTTTGAACCTTTGACCTTTCTTTCCCTCTCAGATTCTACGGGGCAGGATTTTTATTTTCAGCTCGAGCTGGAGGTCTGAAGTGTAAGATTTCATATCTTTGACCTCAAACGGACGAGTTGGAAGCGACTTGCCGACGTTAGCAGTTAGCAGTCGGAGCTAACCGGTCCGCTCGCGCTGCTGCCGCCGGGAGACACTCACCCGGAATCTGGCGCTGTCAGTCTACCCAGACAGGACCTCTGCGCGTTTCCTCCGGGGCTGCAGGGTAGTAGAGACCCATTTCATGCCACCCTCGGGGCCGGTTTGGACTCTTTAATGGGAGGCGGGTCGCTTCGGGGAATCGGACGCTGTCAGATTGGAAGAACGCGGAGCTCCTGGCCTCCTCTCGGGCTCTCATGGAGTCCCTGGCCGGGTACGTGTACAAGGCGGCCAGCGAGGGCCGAGTCCTGACCCTGGCCGCGCTGCTGCTTAACCACTCCGAGGCGGAAACTCAGTTCCTGCTGCGCTATGTTACCCACCTGGGCGGCCAGAGGTCGACTCCGCTGATCATCGCGGCGCGGAACGGCCACGATAAAGTGGTCCGGCTCCTCCTGGATCACTACAGGGTGGACACGGAGCAGACCGGCACAGTTCGGTTTGACGGGTACGAACCATGTTACACGTACTGTTTGCTCACCTGAGGGTACCAGCTGCTCCTCGGTCAGGTCTATTATTCAGATAGCCAGTTTCAGTGACTCAGACAGAAATGAAGTGCCACAGACTTAAAAGTATTTGTTACAGAACATTTGAGGAAAACTAGAATCTGATTCAGCAAATTCAGTTCAGCTCTGCTGCTTCAGGAGGTTCACATCAGGCTTTTTCCTTAAACCTTCACCTTGCTAACATGCTCTAGTCCAGGGGTCCTCAGTCCCAGTCTTCAAGGGCCAGTGTACCTGCATTGACTCAGGTGTGTTGAAGCAGGGTTGCATCCAAAACCTGCCCTCAAGGACTGGGATTGAGGACCCCTGCTCTAGTCAGTCAGACCTGTCTGCAGGTTAATGCTCTAGGTGCTTCAGACATGATCCACAACAAAATGAGTGCATATGCAGCAATGAGCAATAATGTGTATTAAAAAGAAACATTTAAAATGGCCTAAAAAAGTGTATAAAAAATCAAGTTAAAAAAATATTCAATATTAATAAACTAAACATGTACAGTATCACAAAAGTGAGTACAGCCCTTAGTGAAAGTTCCTGAAGTGTTAATATTTTGTGTGGCCACCATTATTCTCCAGAACTGCCTTAACTCTCCTGGGCATGGAGTTTACCAGAGCTTCACAGGTTGCCACCTTCATGATGACATCACGGAGCTGGTGGATATTCAAGACTTTGCGCTCCTCTGTCCTCTTGCCCCAAAGATGTTCTATTGGGTTTAGTTCTGGAGACATGCTTGGGCAGTCCATCACCTTTACCTTCAGCTTCTTCAATAAAGCAATGGTTGTCTTAGGTGTGTTTGGGGTCATTATCATGCTGGAACACTGCCCTGCGACCCAGTTTCTGGAGGGATGGGATCATGCTCTGCTTCATTATTTCACAGCACATATTGGAGTTCATTTTTCACTCAATGAAATGTAACTCCCCAGCACCTGCTGCACTCATGCAGCCCCGGACCATGGCATTCCTACCACCATGCTTGACTGTAGGCATGATGCACTTAACTTTGTACTCCTCACCTGATCGCCGCCACACATGCTTGAGACCATCTGAAGTAAACAAATGAATCTTGGTCTCATAAGACCATAGGACATGGTTCCAGTAATCATGTCATTGTTGACATGTCTTCAGCAAACTGTTTGTGGGCTTTCGTGTGTACACACTTCAGAAGAGGCTTCCTTCTGGGTTGACAGCCATGCAGACCAGTTTGATGTAGTGTGCAGCGTATGGTCTGAGCACTGACATGCTGACCCCCCACCTCTTCACTCTCTGCAGCAATGCTGACAGCACTCCTGCATCTATCTTTCAGAGACAGCTTTTGGATGCGACACTGAGCACGTGCACTCAGCTTCTTTGAACGACCAACATGAGGTCTGTTCTGATGGACCTGCTCTTTTAAAAAGCTACTGTGCTGCAGCTCAGTTTCAGGGTGTTGGTGTTTGGCAATCTTCTTGTAGCGCAACAATTTGTCTTTTAAGATCCTCAGAGAGTTCTTTGCTATGAGGTGCCATGTTGGAATTTTTGGTGATAGTGTGAGAGCTGTACTACAAAACTGAACACACCTGCTCCCTGTGCATACCTGAGACCTAGTAACATTAACGAGTCACATGACATTTTGGAGGGAAAATGACAAGCAGTGCTCAGTTTGGACATTTACAGGTGTAGTCTCTGACAGGTGTACTCACTTTTGTTGCCACTGGTTTAGACATTAATAGCTGTATATTGATTTATTTTGAGGGAAGAATACATTTACACTGTTCTATAAGCTGCACACAGACGACTTTTCATTGTGTCAAAGTGTCATTTTGTCAGTGTTGTCCCATGAAAAGATATACTTGAATATCTGCAGAAATGTGAGGAGTGTGCTCACTTTTGTGATACACTGTATATGGAGGGAATATGTCACCTGAAATTAAAAAATACAAGGAAAAAAACAGGGAAATTAACATGGTAAAAAATTATGAATATTTAAAAAAAAAAGTCTGAAAAAGATTCCCAAAAAGTGAAATATTTAAACCTGAAATGATTTAAAGCTCAAGATCAAGCTTCTTTATTTGCCTCCCTTGTGAGAAATTTGGCTCAGTTTAAAGAGAAAAAGTTTCCACTGCACAGTAAAACAGCAAAAACAACACTGAGACTGAGTAAATACAGTAAGGCAACAAAATAAAAATTACATGGACAAAAAAAACCTATAAATATAATAAAACAATATACAATTAATTAAAATAAAACTATGCAATTAGCCATATATACTTTTCATGTTAGCTCATTTATTAACTTAACTGATAAAGGTAAAAATGAGTGTTTGTACCTGTTCTATTTACAGAGAGGAACCCTACACCTGAATCAACAACACAGACTCTGTGTGCAAAACATGGGAGCTGTCATTTAAGATGTTCTTTGCCTGGATAATAACTGCACGGTCAAAGAGCTCCTGAAGGTTGAAGGGAATGTGATCCATAATCTTACCTGCTGTTCTTATTAGATTGTGGATTTGAGTTTTTGATTTAACTGTTAGGCGGCACGGTGGCGTGGTGGTTAGCACTGCTGCCTCACAGAGGATGACATCTGGGTTTGATTCCACCTTGGCCCAGGCCTCCCTCTGTGTGAAGTCTGCATGTTCTCCCCATGTCTGCATGGGTTTCCTCCCACAGTCCACAGACATGTACTTACTGGGGTTAGGTTAACTGGTCACTCTAAATTCCCCACAGGTGTGAATGGTTGTCTGTCTCTCTGTGTTGGCCCTGCAACAGGCTGGTGACCTGTACAGGTGTACCCTGACAGCTGGGATAGGCTTCAGCCCCCCCGCGACCCCGAACGGGATAAGAAGAATAGAATAGCCTTTATTGTCATTATACAGCTGTACAATGAAATTGGAAGGCCACTCCCATAAGCGGAAGAGGATGGATGGATGGATGGATGGATGGATTGATTGATTGATTGATTTAACTGTTAGATTCCAAGACCAGCTAGTGAGACCAAACCAGAGAAAGGACTCTATTGTTGCTCGATAAAAGATTAGCATTATATTTGTGCAAACACCAAATAACTGGAGTCTACGCAGGCACTGTGGCCACATGCATACGCCAGCTCAAGTCATTGTCAATGTTAACATTGTGTTTGTATGAAGTCACCTGTTTAATGGCTTTATTGTGTATGTCACGGGGTTCCGGTCAGTCGCTGAGCTGGGATTCAACAGCATCTCGAAAGTCTTGCAGGTGTTTATGTGAAATTTAATCGTACCAGGTCACAAACCTATCTGTCAGTGTCATCCGAAAACTTTACAATATGCTGATTTTGCTAAGAACTCACGCAGTCATTTGCATACAAGGTGAACAAAAGTTGCAAACTTACACACCCCTGGTGGGCACCACTGCTGCTTACCAATGTGTCTGAAAGAGTAGAGTTGAATCTGACTTACTGCGACCTATTGATAATGAAAGACCACCCGATTAAAGAGGAGTTTCCATTCCTCTGCACCAACTTTTCAAGGAGAAGGTGTAGCTAAACTAACTTAAAAGCCAAGCTAAAATCAGCAAACCACTGTCTAGCATATGTACCTGGCTTTTCAAGGTGCTTTGAAATAAAAAGCATTAATTTTAACATGGCTTTTTTTTTTTTTACTATGTTTTCTTTAGGCAAACTGATTCTTGTCTAGCAGTGGCCCCACATGTGTTGTAAGTTAATTTATCATGAGCCTCTCTAGTGATTTAGAAATACTTGAGGTGAGTGCAACAGGCCTGTCATTGTCCTTGTGAGGGCCCTTTTTTTTTCCAAATTTCTGTCACAGCCTGTGTATCAGCTGAGAGTTGAAAGAGCTGGTGTCGAGCTGGAGTCATTTCCTCTGCAAATGTTTTTAAAAGGAAAGTGGACATATCAGGCTCAGTTGCTTTGCTTTCAGTAAAGGATCAGTCTCAGATCTGTCTGTGAGCATTTAGGTTTCAGTTAAGGCAAACCAAACAAACCAACTGAAGTCTCAACTTAGTTTCTCTTTAAATGTTATAACAGAGTGGGCGTGTTTGCAGCAGGACGTGAGCTGAAACATTTTGCATCCTCTTTGCTACAATGAAGTATGCATAACTGAAGGTTAATACAGTTGTGTGGAAGAGGTGGCTCAATAATAAGTCATCCACAGAATAAGAGTGGGAAAAACATAGTAGACTCAAATATAACCAGTTAATTCAGACAGGGAGAAAAGTACACAAAAACTCAATATGATAAAACTTTTGAGGGAAAAACTGACTTTAAATACTGTTTGAGTGTAAAAACCATTTTGTTCTCACTGTATTAACATAAATTAATATGAAGACTTAGTGAATATCCATCCATCCATTCTCTACCACTTATCCCGTTCGGGGTTGTGGGGGGGCTGGAGCCTATCCCAGCTGACATAGGGCGAGAGGCAGGGTTCACCCTGTACAGGTCGCCAGCATGTAAGACTTAGTGAATAATCCTGAATAAAAACTGGATATGTGTCAATGAAATGATGGCAGTGATGCTGAGGTGAACTGTTGAGGATATGCCAAAATTTTCTGTTGGCAAGCGTTGCTGTTTTTGGCCCTGGCAGCCTCTGTTAGTGAAACTTTGAATGATTAAACTTGCACATGTTGTGAGAATGTAATCAAAGTGTTAATCAGGGGAAACTTGAGCCTAATGTTAGCTGCCATAATGTTAGCTTATAACCACTTGTTGTTTAGCCAGCTCGTTATCAGCTGGCTAAGGAGGGGAGAGTTGTATTATAATCTGGTGAAAAGAAATAATTGTGACAGTATCAGGAATAAATGATATCAGGACTCATTACCTCACTCACTTTAAAGCCAGATGTTGGTGTTGAAGGTGTTGTTTTAGCTTTGATATTATTTCATTTAAGCAGCAGTTTGTTCAGGAAACAGATGGACAGCCTGAGAGGTCGTAAGAATAATAATTTCAGAAATAAACCTGCACATGTAGCAAGTCTGCTGCTGTTATTTGTACATGCTGATTCATAGTCACAGTGGAAAAGCACAAACGTCAACAGCAGTGTTAAACATCTTTATGGTCCAAACATCTCATGGAGGTCTAGAAGTATGTTTGAAGCAGAAGCAGGAATCCCACTTGGGTCCTCTGCGCTGGCCTGCTGTAAAGGGAAAGGGCGCACTTGATTCGTAACAGCAGATGAAAATGAGAGTTTGGTGGTGCAAATAAATAAAAAAGATTGTTCTGTTATCAGAGATTTTTCAAAACTCCATAGATTATTCCTGGACAGAAACAACTGAAGGTTTTCATCTTTTAATATTTAGAAAATATTGTGACAAAACAAATTGAGGAAATCGTAAAAAATTCCAATTCTGGAAACCATTTTAATCAGCTGCTACTGATAATAATGATGATTATTATTATTCAGTAACCTTTGATAGAATACAGTGGTACTTCGCGGTTTGCTTTTCACTGACTCGCTCGTTTCACAGGTTTTCAATAAATATTAGTGTAAAATATTTATCACAGTGTTTTCGCTGTTCTGCAGGTTTTTGCGGTACTCGTTCTTCCCATGCATAGTACGTGTTGTACAGTAATGTATATATTTGATCAATTTTGCATTAAAAAAAATCACAAAACGTATAAAAATATTAATTCTAACACTAAAAGAATTTTAAGCGGCAGCTTGAACATGTGAGATTGTAAACATCATGTGATTGGTTGACTGATGGAAAGCGACCAACCAGAGAGTGCTGCTCTGTATGCCAGTCGCTGATTGGCTCAGTAACCATTGCATCTTGTTTATCTTTGTTTGTGCTCGGCTACCCCTCTCCACTCTTCCATTTCACATTATTAATGGAATGGGAAAGTGTTATGTAGTGTATAAGTGTGTGGGGAGGGTTTATAAAAACTGAAAATAGTGTATAACCACTAAAATAATGTTTAAATATTAAAATAAATACAGCGTCCATACTTCGTGGATTTTCACTTATCGCGGGTGGTCCTGTAATGTAACACCCGCGATAAGTGAGGGATCACTGTAATGACGATGTGTTCAAATTTGTCATCTCTTGTTTGTCCTGCAGCTATGTCATCGATGGTGCCACAGCACTGTGGTGTGCAGCCGGCGCAGGACACTTCGAGGTGGTGCGTCTCCTGGTGAGTCACAATGCCAACGTTAACCACACCACCATCACTAACTCTACCCCTCTGCGGGCCGCCTGCTTTGATGGGCGCCTGGACATCGTTCGCTACCTGGTGGAGCACAACGCTGACATCAGCATCACCAACAAATTCAACAACACCTGCCTGATGATCGCCGCCTACAAAGGCCACACAGACGTAGTGAGGTTTCTGTTGGAGAAGGGGGCAGATCCCAACGCCAAGGCCCACTGCGGTGCCACTGCGCTGCACTTTGCAGCCGAGGCAGGGCACCTAGAAATTGTCAAAGAGCTGATGCATTGTCAGGCAGCAATGGTGGTGAACGGGCACGGCATGACGCCACTGAAAGTTGCCGCAGAGAGCTGTAAGGCTGATGTGGTTGATTTGCTGCTGGCGCACGCCGACTGCAACCCTCAGAGCCGCATAGAGGCCCTGGAGCTGCTGGGTGCCTCCTTCGCCAATGACAGGGAGAACTATGACATACAGAGGACGTACCACTACCTTCACATGGCCATGATGGAGCGCTACTGCAACCCAGACAATATCATCACCAAGGAACTGCTGCCGCCCATTGAGGCTTATGGAGGGCGCTGTGAGTGTCGAACACCACAGGACCTGGAGGCCATCAGAGTGGATCGTGATGCTCTGCACATGGAGGGACTGATGATCCGTGAGCGGATCCTGGGCTCGGACAATATAGATGTATCGCATCCAATAATCTACCGTGGTGCCGTCTACGCTGACAACATGGAGTTTGAGCAGTGCATCAAGCTGTGGCTGCATGCTCTCCACCTGCGGCAGAAAGGAAACCGGAACACACATAAGGATCTGCTGCGCTTCGCCCAGGTGTTCTCACAGATGGTTCACCTGAAGGAGCATGTGTCGGCTTCCGCAGTTGAGCAGGTGCTGGGTTGCAGTGTGCTAGAAATTCAGCGCAGCATGGCTCGCGTAGAGGCCGCTGCTGAATCCGAGCTGCCGCAGGCCATGGACAATTATGAGTCAAACGTCTTCACTTTCCTGTATCTGGTGTGCATCTCCACCAAAACCACCTGCAGTGACGAGGAGCGCGCTGCCATCAACAAGCACATCTATAACTTGATCCAGCTGGACCCACGGTCACGTGAGGGCTCCTCGCTGCTCCACCTCGCCATCAGCTCTACAACGCCAGTTGACGACTTCCACACCAATGACGTGTGCAGCTTCCCCAATGCACAGGTCACCAAGCTGATGATTGACTGCGGCGCACAGGTCAATGCTGTCGACAACGAGGGCAACACACCACTGCACGTCATTGTCCAGTACAACCGGCCCATCAGCGACTTCCTCACACTGCATGCCATTATCATCAATTTGGTGGAGGCTGGTGCTCACACAGACATGACCAACAAGCAGAAAAAGACGCCACTGGACAAGAGCACGACGGGCGTGTCCGAAATCTTGCTGAAGACGCAAATGAAGATGAGCCTCAAGTGCCTGGCGGCGCGTGCTGTCCGGCAGCACCAGATCACCTACCGAAACCAGATCCCCAAAACACTCGAGGAGTTTGTGGAGTTCCACTGAAGTGGAGTGGATGCTGTGGTTTGCTTTTTTGTTTTTTTTAAAAAACGATTTTTCTAACAGATCTAAATGGCATTGAGTGCAACATTTTGAATAATTTTTTGAGCATTTTTATAAAAAAATACAGTTTTCTCTTTTTTTCTATTTGAACTGCAAAGCGAGGACAGCAGCAGCGCCCCCAGGCCAAGTCCTGTTTTGCCTTACTTTCCAGCCAGAAAGCTGCAGTGTGCACTGCTGTGTTGCTGCAGTTTTGCAAAAACAAAAGATCAGACTGAATGAACGAGTGCCTGAAGAAATGCCGACAGATGAGCAAGCATGCCAACAAATCAGCCGCCAAACGGGATTCTTTTTTAATTCAAAAATGAAATTCAAAAAGTTTTTAGCAGGTTTATTTGTGCTGTCAGAGGACTGAGGGCAGAAAATGGCAACGACAGAATTAAACCACATCAGCTGGCTGCCAACATCTGCTTTCTGGTTTATTTTATTTGATTTCAGTTTTTCTTCTGGTTCGTGTCAATGAAAATAAACTATGACCAAAACTATGTGGACACTCCTGCCCTGAGTCCTTGCACACCCTTTTTGGTTTGGGCTTTTTCATTTTTGGTTTGGGGTATTTATTTGGGGCTGAAATTCAGCATTTTTATGTTTCTCTATCTTTTGTTTTTGTTTTTTAAAATCCAGTTCCTGACAAAACAGTTAAAACTGCTGAGCTGCTTTGGCTCTCTTGCTTTCTGAGAAAGTTAAGAGATGCGGCATTCAAGTAGTTCCTGAGGTAAAGTTGTGTGGTGGTCTAATTTTGAGAAGGGGGAGAAAAACTTTTTGAAGTGAACGTTTAAAGCAGTTTTTTTATTATTATTTTCAGATTTGGCTGATTAATGCACGTTTTATGTCCCAATAATCATTGAAATTAAAGACATTTTAGATATTGCATCAAAAAAGTGCCCAGAAGACCTGTTTAAGAGTCTAGAGAATCAGGTGATATTGATATGATTCAAAGTTTGGCCCTCAGTAAAAGAGATAATTTCATGTGATTCAGTTTAAAAGTATGCAAACTGATGCCTTTTCTATGATCTGTGGAAGGATATATTTCTCTGCATGCTTCTCCTTGCAGCACTGTCACTTTGAGATTGTAGCTTGCAGGGGCACTGTCTCATTAACCTAAATACCTCAATGTAAAAACTGTGTACATGCTAAGATGTAGAAATCAACAGGTATAAAGTTTTCCTGCTATAACATTCTTAATTAACATTATGGCTCGTTAAAGCCCAGAGATGAATATTTTCAGAGTGGCGCCTTTTATAATGCCTGTGGTACTCGTGTCCACATATTTTTGGCCAGTCTGTTCTTTATTGCCCCAGAAATATGCTGTGATTTTCCTCCATTCTTCTCGCAGGCTCTTAGCAAACCATGTGTATTTGGAAGGTGGAAGCTTTTAGATGGAAACCATGGACACCAGCAGCTACTTGAATGACGTGTGCAGAGCTGGTGTACTATACTGCAGCATCACCCAGTTGCCCCCTCATCATGTTTAACTTTTCCTGATGAAATTTGTGTCACTGACACTCGCATGGAAGCAATAGCACCCACATTACTCTGTAAAGAGACGTATTTTGAAAACTGACCAGGTGTAGAACCTGCTTCAGTTAAATGTAGCCAGACAATCACGTGTTCTTTGTGTTCTAGTGAACCAAATCTTTCAAAAATAACTTATTAAATGAGGTTCACAGAAGCATCAATGGCATTCACTGTAAAATTTTAGCAGAGGTAAGACACGACAGCTCATTGAAGCCACAGAGTGGAAGTAGAGAGAAGGTGTAATTGAAGGAATCCAAAACGAAATGAGTAAAAATCTTCATTTTTTTTGGTGTGTCGGTCATAGTAAATTAGTAAGTAAATAAATTTGGAAATAGTAAATTTCCAAATATTTTCACTCCTGCATTGTAGTGCTGGTGTCACTGCTGGCATCAGCAGTGCCTTGTAATTAAAACCTCTGGAGAATCACAACTTCCATCCAGTCGGGCTGAATTGAAGCCTCTGGTGGACCAGTTCTGGGGCCCCTCCATGTATGCTTGAAAAAGTTCATATTAAAAACATTTTTTAAACCCATTTGGTGCTTTTTTTTCTTTTTTTTTTTAAGCAACATGTGAGAGTCCTTTCCAAATCGGGTGGAATTGCCAGCGTTGTCCAGTGTATTTCTGGGGCTTAATTGTTCCGAACATGGACCAGAATCCTTAAGAAGGACTTTAGAGGCTGCGTGTGTGTTTTTATTTAGAAAGTTAAAATCATGTATACATTGACACCAACAAATCCTGATTCAAAAAGGAGGACAGGGAATGCTTATTAGCTCCTGCCTCATTAAGTTAGGCTTGGTGGGAACCTTTTATTGCCTTAGGTCACGTTCACACTGCAGCCTGAAGTGACCCAAATTAGATTTTTTTGCCCATATGCGACCCAGGCCACTTGGATATGTGGTCCTAAATCTGATATGTATCCGATACGGAAGAAGGAAAAAAAACATCGGACCACCCACGTTTACTTCCACAAACACTGAGCACACTCGCTACGTGTGATGTTATTACATCCTCTGCTGCGCATGAGGGACACTTAGGTTCGTTTGGCGTTCACATAGAAGATCACATACAAGTTGCATATATTTGGAAATGTGAACAACACAATAAAAATCAGATTTCACAAAAAATCTGAGATAGGTCACTTCATGCTGCAGTGTGAACGTAGCCTTATTGTCTGTCTGCCGCACAGGGCAGGAAACTCTCACCTAAAATCAGAGCAGCCACTGGAAATAAACAAACCCTTCTGACCCTCATCAGCTGATAAAGATGAATAAGTATCCCTGCTTGACACCACTGAACACTGATGCTGAGGTTTTTTCTTTATTCGGGACCAGTTCTGATTCTTATGTCCCTAAAGCTGCCTTTAACCCAAACCTAAACTAACAATCACATTCATTTCTGGTCTTTGTTGAATGCGAATGGGTTCAAAATAATCATTAAAGCCACATTAAATAATCATTAAAGCCCAGCTATTTTTGTTCACAGCTGATAATTTACATCCAGATGAGACATTTGTTTTTAAATGGTAAATGGACTAGTTCTTGTATAGCGCTTTTCTACTCTTCAGAGCACTCAAAGCGCTTTACACAACACGTTTACATTCACCCATTCACACCACATTCATATTTAACTAAGCTAAGTGCTTTCTATCTAACATTCACACGCATTCACTCTCCAACACTTGTGTCGGAGGGCAACTTGGGGTTCAGTATCTTGCCCAAGGATACTTTGGCGTGTAGCCCGGAGCAGCCAGGATTCGAACCGCCAACCTTCCGATTGGTAGGTGACCTGCTCTACCTCCTGAGCTACAGCCACCCTAAAGTTTTAAAAGTTTGTCTTCTGTGACTTGATAAACTCAGCTGAGCCGTGGTTATAACAGCCTGCTCTTTCCTCTTAGGTTCAAAGGCTTTTCTCTCACTTATCTGCTTTTATTTTCTACACTGTAAAATGGTCACATGCTGGTTGGTTTCGGGGTTTTAGTTGCCAAATCTCACCTGCTCTTGTGTTTATTGCAATAATTCAAAACGTTACATATGAACCTCTGAGGCTGAGGAGAGAAAGGTGCTGCAGATGAAAATGAAAATGTATCTTCCTGTAACCTGCTGATGTTATTGACTGTATTTCCAGGTCTGAGCGTCTCCTGCATTTTGAGTTCAACTTTATTGTAACACCTGGAACAGTCACAAGACTTTTGACTGGTTCTGTTTGGACCTGTATATGATTAAGCGTGAGATTTAACAAGCTTATCATGTTGGAAATGTTTTTGAGGTTCTGAAGTTCTGCTTCATTCACTGTTGTGTTGTAATCAAGTGCTGGAGAATGGCACTTTCCATGTTTGTTCTTCAGAACATGACATCAACTGGTGGATCTGCACATCATGTAAATGCACCATTTGTCTGATTTTAACACGAATGTCTCAGCGGAGTCGAGCTTTTATTAACCATGTGATGATGGGGGTTTTAGGTGATGATGTGCCATCCAGAGAGCTCGATTTTATTTAACTCATCAGGTGTTTTTTTATATCACACTGCAGGAGTGTTTGCGTCCTGAGGAGATCTTTTTGAAAAGCCGGTTTCTTGGCTGAAATGAAGCCAAAAATTCTCAGTGTACCGGGAAACTTTAAACGATGTTATCTGTTAGTGACTTCCTGCAGAGTGAATGCTGTTAAATTAAAGTGTTCTGTATGAGCTCAGGTGATGTGTCCTGTCATTCATTTACTGAGTATTTTTTAAATGGTTGGTGATGAAAGAACCCCGGCAATATCTTACTCAGAAGCAACTTGAAATTTTGAGACTATTTTTTTTAGTGTTTAAATTAGTGCTGAGACTCGATTAAAACTTTTAATCAAGTTAATTACGGGTCTGTAATTAATTAATCGCAAATTAATCACAAACCATATATCAACATATTAAACACTTTCAATTAAAAAAAATCATTTTTCGACTAAAATTTTGAATGAATAGATGTATATGTTTAACAACTAACATGTTTATTGCTTTTTTAAATGTTTTTGTTATTAAACCAACAGGTTGGGCAAAGTGCTATTATAGTTATTCAGATTTCAAGTATTTCAGGAACTCCTGATTGTTTAACTTAAACAAATGTAAATAGTACACTAGACAATAATGAGAGCACCATTTCTTGCTGCGCAAAACCAGCTTTTTCCCCTGTAACCACCATTAAACCTTTACTGGGAAACAGCTTAAGGTCCTTCATCAACCACCTGATCATCAAGTGAAGAAAAGAGAACTTTGTGAAACAAGCAGGGGGGCTGAAGCACACAGTGAAAACCTGCAGTACGGAAGTTAAAATATGCAGATGAACTGTTAATACGAAAAAAGTATTTCTGATCCAACTTCTTGAGTAATTGATGGAATAATTGAAAGAATATGTGATTCATGCATTTAAAAAGTTTTAATTAAAAAATTTCTTTTATTTAATTTTTAAAAAAATATAAGATCGGATTTGTATAGGTATCGGCAGATACCCAAGTGTAAGTATCGGTATCAGTGATAAAAAAGTGGTATCGTGCCATCCCTAATATATATATATATAATAACCATTCATTACCATAGTGTGGAATCAGAGTAAAGAAAAAATTCTCATTGGATCCAACTCACCACATTATCTGTATGCTGTACACTGCATGTACAGTATATGTCATTTTTATTGATTATCCCCAAATTTAAAAGATTATTTTGCAATGTTGAAATAAGTCAATTAATTGAATTAAGTAAAGTTCAAAATTTATTTCATTACCAGGTTTTTAATATCATAGTGGCCCAGAAGATGGCAGTACAGGCTGAGGCTGGAAGCAGCAGTCTTTTTTTTTTTTGTCTGTCTGCTTTTATGGATTACTTTGACGATAGCCAGTTTATTCATTATTCCACACAGATCTCAGATGTATGCAATGCCTTTCCCACCCATCCAAGCATCAAAACCTTTTATAACAATAATTTTTGAGAATATTTGAAGGCCCCTCTGCTTAGGATTTTAATACACAAAGGGAGATTAATTGGAATGTAATTGGAATTCTGCCAGAAGAGTCAGTCCCTAAGATGTAGAGCACACGGCCACAACACAACAGTGCTGTTGACTTGTTACCACCAGTTACAGAAAATTTGATTACTTTGCATCCTGTTATTGCTCACTGTGCTGCAATTTATTTATTTATTTTTTACATAGACACATTTTAATCCATTTGTTTTTTCTTTTTTTAACAAACAAACTCAATACTGACGCAAACAAGCACATGGGCCACTGGGAACAATCAATTATCCAATTTAACCCTAACACTGACATACACACACAGATGTCACATGTACTTCCTGACTCCAATTCTGACCTCTAACTCTATGCGTGGGTGTGAGAGAGTGAATGAGCCACTGGTCAACAAAAAAGGCCTCGGGTCCCAGTGAGTTCAACTGACCCACTTTACACTTATGTTTAAAGGCATTTAGTAAACATTAACTGTAGCTTATTGGCCTAATAAAAGAAGTAAGATTTTAGAGTAACTATCAGTTGTTCTACTATCAACCCTAGACATTTTTAACAAGTGAGACAAGAAAGGTTGACTATTGTACTTATGAGTGTTATTTCTTTCTTTCAGGGACTACATACAAAATATATTAAACACATAAAAGGAAAAAAATGCCCTGTACCAGATTAAACTATGAGCTCATTTCCATCTGCAGTCCCTGGGTAGAAGACTTTAAAACACAAATTAAATGAAACCCTGGTATAAATACTCCCATCAGGCCCGGTTCTAGTCCACTGTAGCTGGGGGGGCAGACTGAAAATTTAGGTGGGCAAGTATAAACGTAGACACAAAATATTAGGCTATATCCATATATATATATATATATATATTCCTTGCTTTGCCTTAAAGACTCTGTTTTGGATTACTTTCCTTGGTCTGCTCCTGAAACGATATTTGTATTTTGTTCTTGAACATTGCAATAAAGTGATCTAAACAATTGGGTCATAACTCTGCCACACCAACCGCCTTGACATCCAGACTCTCATTTTGTATAGTTCTGTTTACTTTTAGTTGCATGGGTGCCCTTTTTGAATGCCGTTTTTCTTAAAGTTGATCAATACTTTTCCACAACAGTTAAGTATGTCCTTTTGGTTGTAATCACACTTAAATGAGGGAGGTATAAAACCTTCACTACTATTGTGAAAAGTAATTTTATACCAGGGGTTCTTGACATATTTACTTCCAGTAGGGGGACAAAAGACTTACAATTCTTCCAAACAATTATTTTCACAGGAAGAGGTTTGTGAGAAAAGTGCCCCTGTTTATTCTGTAGCTGAGGCTTTCAAATACTTTTATTAGTATTTTGTTAATTTCACTCGTCATGCGCTATCATTAAAGATTGTCAGTGCACCCTGTGCTTATATCAACATACATGTGGAGCTCTCCTTACTTTCCCTCTTGCTTTCTACAATTTTATCTTTCTCTTCACTTGTCTGCATTAAGTCAGTGTTACATCATCAATACAGCATAACTGCAAAATTGGTCAATATGTAATCTATAGCATTTTCAGTGGGTTCCATCCAACTGTGACCCTGATAAATTCATAATTTTAATCATCTCTTATCACCTTTTCTTGCATGTTGCTTTTATCATGTCACAAAAATTTTCTTCCCTGTTCTTCCATTTTCACAGTTCCCCTATTCTGTTAGCCTGACGTAAGGCTAGATGTTGCTATCATTCTTTTTCTTTTATTTCTGAATGAGCATGAGCATATTCCCCTGGTGACGACATGCTTTTCCCTCCCATTTAGGCTCTCAAGTGTTCACTCTCCCTTCCCCCTCTTTCATCCAGCTGCTGTTTTCCTGAATGAGCACTGAAAATATCATCATCGTAAACCACTGCTGTTGCCATGATATACAGCAACCAGAAACATCCAGTCCTCTGCAGAGAATCAGTGCATGTGCATATACATGCAAAACTCCCACATGCATGCGCACAGCATCCCTACATTTCAGGATTACAGCATTTAATCTGCACAGCAATATGCCCAGATGCTGCTGTAATACTGAACTGAAGGAGGAGCGAAAGAGATGGAGGAAAAACAAAGGGAAAAGAAAGCACGAGATAGAAATAAAGGAGAAATGCCAGGACCTCGATGTCATAAAGAGATACACAGCTATAGCAAAAGATCCTGAGACAAGGGATCCAAAGGCAGCAAGGATAGACAAGATTAAGAATGGTTGCTTTTTCATTCATAAGTTCATCTTCATTCAGGATTCCTGTCAGTCCGATGGGCAGCCATGATCACCCTGTTATGTAAGCAGCGAAAGAAGGGATGAAGAGGCAGAACTGGTAGGAGGGAGAGACAACAGGAGGTGAAATCAGGCGAAAGAGGATGGAGATGGAAGAACAAAAATAGCCCCATCCTTTTACTACTGGCACATTTATCCTAATATACCTATGAGAATGCAATTTAGCACAGAAGATGTTGTCTGTATGTGTTGACTGTAGGAGAAATCCATCAGTTGTAACCATTATTATTTCATGATAATGTAATGAAAAAGTAATGAAAAAATGATTTGTCTCTATATGCATAAACTGTGAACATCCCAAGGCTTTCTCCTGTCCTTGAATCTATAAAAGGACATCAGTCAATTATGTTACTGTAGATGTACTTGTGTGATATTTCATAAACAGTATTTTTTAAAAATCTGTAACTTGTGTTGAGTTTATCAGCTTCATAAATATAATGCACAGTTCTGCCTCCTCTAACTACGGTGGTCCTGAAGTGCAAACCACAACAACATTAACTAAGCGCAATTACAAATTACAAAAACACAACAACATTAAATAAGCGCAATTACAAATTACAAAAACACAACAACATTAAATAAGCGCAATTACAAATCACAAAAACACAACAACATGAACTAAACCACAATTACAAATCACAAAAACACAACATTAACAAACCGAAAAAGGTAGGTCCCACTGGAAAAGCTGAGAAATCGCTGATTGGACAATGTTTTCAGGCGAGAATGTCGATGTCTAAACCTCAAATATTCAATCGTTGTATCAATTTATTACGAAATTGTAAAAAGTGCTTCAACAGTTTCGGAGATGTCTGTTGCTGCTCCTCTGCCAGCCAGCTAGCCTCGCGGCAGTCAGCTGACCGGGCTGTCGGGGCTCGCTATACCGGCAGACGCCGGAGCGGTTCTCCTGGTCGGCGCCTGCGCCGTCTTCGCTGTTGTTCGACCTGTTGCCACTTGAACCGGCGACGGCATCCTTCAGACCGGCATATGTTTGGTAACCAACATATGAACCGGCGACGGCATCCTTCAGACCGGCGAACCGGATGCCGTCGCCGGTTTAGTAACCAAACATATGCTGGTCTGAAGGATGCCATCGCCGCTTAGTTAAT
>VOQJ01042160.1:0-10842 GCA_015052665.1 Apistogramma diplotaenia | reverse complement strand
CCAGGCTGGTTCGTCAGACCCAGGCTGGTTCGTCAGACTCAGGCTGGTTCGTCAGACTCAGGCTGGTTCGTCAGACCAGGCCGGGTTGTCCGACCCAGGGTGGGTCGGCAGGCCCAGGCTGGTTCGTCAGACCCAGGCTGGTTCGTCAGACCCAGGCTGGTTCGTCAGACTCAGGCTGGTTCGTCAGACTCAGGCTGGTTCGTCAGACCAGGCTGGTTCGTCAGACCAGGCTGGTTCGTCAGACTCAGACCAGGCTGGTTCGTCAGACTCAGACCAGGCTGGTTCGTCAGACTCAGGCTGGTTCGTCAGACTCAGACTCAGGCTGGTTCGTCAGACTCAGACTCAGGCTGGTTCGTCAGACTCAGACTCAGGCTGGTTCGTCAGACTCAGACTCAGGCTGGTTCGTCAGACTCAGACTCAGGCTGGTTCGTCAGACTCAGACTCAGGCTGGTTCGTCAGACCCAGGCTGGTTTCAGAGCGACGTGTGGTCACCAGCTGAGGCTTACCGCGGGCTGTCGGCTCGGGGCTTGGCTCGCCCCCCCTCTGAACTCTGAGCCTCGTAGATCTGGTTCATCACATTGTTTCCCAGAACACACAGCAGCTGAGGAGGAGGTTAACATTGTGTGGATTAGATGATATATTATTAAGGCATATATTATAGTAAGAGTGTGCCGTTCTACCTTCAGCTGCTCCGCCTCCCAGGAGTCCAGAGTGAGCGAGCGCACCTTGGACAGGTGGACACCGAGGCTCCTGCAGACAGAGAGCAGGCTGGTGTTGCTGAATCTCATCAAACAGTAAATTATCACCAAACATCAGGAGGAACTGATACAAGAAGACCTGCTGCAGGCATGAACACACGTCTGATTAAAGCAGAGCAGTAAACCTGCTGTTACCGGTGAATGCCGGAGCACTCGATGCACATGGTGACTCCGAGGTTGATGGAGGCCCAGCGAGGCTCCTCCTCCCCACAGTCACAGCATTGCTGGTTCCCAGGACCCCTCAGGGCCACGCCCAACGCCGCCGGCCTCTGGGCTGGAGGGCCCGGAGAGGCCTCCCCGCTGCCCTGGAGGGGGGGGAGCTCATTCGGCTGTGCACAGGGAGGAAAAACATCTTAGCCGAGCAGGAGGAGCTGTAATACTTAACAGTGAGCAGCTGCGTCCTCGTGGTGGACCTGCCTGCACGAGCTGAGGGTCGGCCCTCTCTCTGTAGGCCAGGTCGATGCTTCCCTGCACGGCGCTGATCCAGGCCTGCTTCAGCTGCTCCGAGTCCGCTTGCAGGGCACAGCACCTGGGAACAAGCACACCTTTTCAGTTCATCATCACGCGACCCCCCAGGGGTGAGAGCGTCCTGTTCATTTCCCGGGTCAGTCTTACTTCTGGACGGAGAGCAGCTCGAAGCAGAAACGACGGTCCGCGTGATCCAGAGATTTGACGGCGCACAGTCGCAGATCCTCAAACAGGACCATGGCTTCCTCCTGCAGCATCATCATCATCATCATCATCATCATCACTCCTGTCTGAGCTTCATCCCGCTTTGATCCAAGAGGTTCTGCTTCTTACAGCTTTACAGGACAGACGTGTTTCTGCCACTTCAGCCTGTTTCATGGCGTCACTTTGCTGCAGCAGCTCATAAACACGAAGCAAAGCTGCAAGAACCGAAACCTCCTGGTTCAACTCAGCAAACCACCAATAACCCCGTTAAAGGAGCCACGACATAATAAACCACCATTAAAAATTACTTTCTAATCAAGGAAGACTTAAGGCAGGCAGGCACAGTTTCAGGTGAGCGTGTGTACAGGCACAAACCTGCCTCCAAAGATCTGACTGCTCAGTCACGGGTAAGTAAAACAAGCAACCCACATTTTATTCACACCGAGCTAATGTTTTTCTTAATAATGTTTTTCTTAATGTTTTTCTTAATGTTTTTCTTAATAAATGGGGTAGATTGTAAATAATAAAGTTGCTGCGTTCATGAATTAACAGACAGCAGCTCGAACATCACAGCTCCAGCTGTGCACCAAGCACACAAAGAGGAGTGTGATTCTCAGCAGCAACAACGGGACTAAAGAGCATTTAAACACAGAAACACGGCAGTACCACCTGAACCCGTCTGATTTCATCACGTTTCTCCATTAACATCATTGTTCAAACACAGAAGCACGAGTTCAGACTCACCGACGGCTGAAGCGGGAAAAGCGGACGCCTCCCTGTAATTCTGAGCCTCCTGGTGCAGCGCAGCTTGACTGGATGGAGGGTTTCTATTTTTGAACTGAATTTGGCACCAAATCAAATGAAAATTAAAAGTGGACCTTCTCTGCGGTCGTGTCTCCTGTTAATGATGGATGTTCGTATCAACCAGGACCAGATGTTCTAATAATGAGGCCACTGTGTACAGCAGGGAGCCAAAGGCTGCCGACCTCAGAGGAGGGCCACTTAAAACACTCTGAACTGATTAAAAGGAATTATGATCATTGATTCTTCAAACTTGAGTTTCTGACGTCGAATTTGTGAACAAAAAGGAGAATTTTAGAGTAAAAAAAGGCAAAACGATGCTAATGATTGAATTTCATCATGAAGGTCAGCTTCACAGGCGTCTCAGGGACACCTTCATCATCATGGACTTCCTCACTGAGCGGCTTTCAGCCAGGAAGTGATGACGTGCAACAGCCCGAGAAGCTGAACTCTCTCCTTCTGCGTTTGGAGTCATCACAGGTTCTCTGATGAAGAACAGACTCGGCGGTCTGCATCATCATGGATGCTGTTCTTTAACGAGGTTTAAAACCCTCCTGGAATAACGAGCTCAGCCACCACAGACAGAACTTCCAGCTGATCAGACCTCAGTGTGTGAAAGCGATCCGTCTGATTGGCCGATCATTGCTTTGGCTGACGGGGCGGTCTCACCTTGTGGGACTTCCTGTATATGAGCTGGTTGTCTCTGATGGTGAACCAGCACCTGAAACAGGTGTACATGTTAGAGGGGCTCGCTCAGCAGGAGGACCACACGGTGCCGCAGGTCTCTACCTCTTCCAGGTTTTGGATTTCCTCCTCGAGCGTTTGAACAGGTAACCCTGGATGATGTCATCAGTGCCAGGACACGGGCTGACCATCGGCTCACCTGAAGCATCCTTAAAACACACACACACACACACTTTCTAACATGTCTGCAGCTTCCTTTTCTCACCGCTGACTGTCAGCCCGACCTCCTGACCTCCCGACCTCCCGACCTCCTACCACACCACATATCGGAGTGTTTTGTGTCATGAGCTCTGCTGTGACAGGTGTGATGATCTCTGAGGGCTCCTTACCCTCTGCTGGACCAGCAGGTGTCGGTTCTCCAGCTCCTTCCTCTTGGCCGCACAGTCTGCAGAAAGCTGTGACAGCTGAGGAGCGCACACACAAACAGCAGCCGTCAGTCCACACCGAGGCTGCAACACAAACTGTGAACACAATCAGAGGTCAGAGGTCACGAACCTGCGCTGCCATGGTTTTCATTGTGGGCTCCAGGTCTCTGAGCAGGTCGAAGCCCTGGTGGAAGAAGGTGAACTGAGCGTGGACAAAGGAGAACATCTGGAAGAGAAACTCATATTAGGGCTCTCTATGACATCACACAGAGCCGAGAGCAGACAGAACTGTCTAAAACTAAGTGTTTAAAGGGTCAGAAGCATGAACTTTGACCTTCACTTTGTCTGTTTTCACTCACAGAGTTTAAGATGTCGACCTTCTGCTGAGTCTTGAAGGTGTTGAGCTAAAAAACAGAAGACAGAGAATAAAGCAGCTGATGTTCGCTCGCGTAAACCAAATGTTAAGCACACCCAGGTGTCACACCTGCAGACAGTAGTCCAGTGCAAAGTGCTGGTAGCATTTACGCGTAGCGAGCAGCAGGTGACTCGCCCGCTCGGCATCCACGGCTTTGTGTCGAGACACCTGAGCGTTCTTCGCCGCCACCGTCTCCAGATCCTCTCCGATCCGAACAAACTCCCTCCTGGTCTCCGCCATCTGGGGCAGGAACCTTGGAGACACAAACACCATCGACATCACGACCAGAGCAGCTTTGGGTGAGTGCAGAGCTGAGCATCGACATCCATAGATCCTCTCAGACTGAGGAGTGCTACTGCGGCAGATGTGAGGCATCCTGTGTCTTACTGTGTGCAGAGGTTGGTGAGCTGCTGGCCGATGGCTCTCTGCGTCTGATCAAACAGCATCTGCAGGAGAAACATGCGTACTGAACACCATGAACCTCAGCAGACCTACAAACTGGAACACAGGCTGAGTGTGGACTCACGGTGTGGAAGCTGACCATCTCCTGCAGGCCCTGGTTGAACTGGTTCAGGCACATCTGAAAGGAAGGAAAAGGGAAGTCGGAACGGAAAACGTCCAAGCAGAACATCTGGAAACATCCCAACACACCACAGAGGAACTGAGGAGCAGTGCTAAGTTATGAGCTAATGCTAGAAGCTTGGCAGTGATCCATCAGTGAACATGGAGGGATGGGAGTGGACCGAGCGGAGCTCTGGGAGCTGGAACGCAGCGGTTTCTTTAGCAGGTGGGTCACGGATCTTACTGCGATCACGTCGTCCTTCGTCTGATTGGTGCACAGCTCAGCCAGGCCGTTCAGGAGCAGGTGATTGGCCGTGCTGTACGCCTGTCCGGCTTCCACCATTTTCCCACACAGCTTCATCACCTGATTGGTCAGTGACAGAAAGTACAGACCAATCAGCTCGCCAACTGATTTACACTTCTAACACTTCAGCAGCACTAATTAGTACATCAGCATTACAGTATTAGTTTTTTACTAGTTTTATTAGTATTAGTTATTATTTGTATCTTGTCCAGTTTTCTCCAGCTGAATGATTCGTAGTATTTGTAATACAGTATTAGCAGTATGAGCCTCGTCATCAGCAGTATTTGTCAGTAAATCAGTGGTGTGGTGGAAGCACTGCCAGTAAAACACCAGTACGAACGTTAAATGGTTCTTATATGAAACTTTTGTATTTGACGTTCTCACAGACGCACACATAAACACACAACCTCACACACACGCGCGCGCGCTGCGGTACCTTGTCCAGTTGTGTCTCCAGCTGTGAAACATCTGCTTCAAAGTGATCCAAAGTCAGTCTGAACAAAGTAAATAAAGCGTCGTCAGCACTACAGCACATGCGCAGTTTGAAGCTTTTGTGTGCGCGTGTGTACCTACCTGAACTCAGGTGAGTCTTTCACGCAATCCTCAAAGTCCAGCAGGGAGTCCATGACGTCACACGGCGGACCCTGCGTCCCTGTAATTGAGCGCGAGCGTAAATAAGGTTACTTGCAGCTCTGCATCCCGCCGTTAGCCGTTAGCCGTTAGCTCCGCTCTGATGATTCATTTTTAAACACGCGCCACGAATGCGCACGGACTCTTCCTTCCACGCGCCTTACAGCGGGAGGGTCTGTGCGCCGTGCACACGCCCCCGTCGGCCCTCCATGTGGGCCGGGCTGGGATCAGAGCTAGCCCGGGTTAGGTGCTGTTCTCGGACTGACAGCTGTCCCTCTGCGGACTCTGTTGCCGGACTTGTTGCTATCCGACAACTTCCGCCGAGTATCCGCTTCGTTTGGCTCAGAGCCAGCCGGCAGAGCCACAGCGACGCCCGCGGCCCGGAGCGGAACTACGTCGGTCAAGGCCGTTGAAATGAATCCTAAATGATTTTTCTCACTCCACATCATCGTTTTAATGTTATATCTGAGTTTTTCACATTAATTGCAATAATTGTGACTTTTAAAGTTTTTTATCTTAATTTGTGACATCACAGTTTGACCTTTTAAACTGTTTAGTTTGATTTCAACCCTTGAACCAGTCATTGTATATGATCATCTCACCGACCTTTGCCGTAGCTGTTTACTTTTATTCTATCCTATTTAGTTTTTATTGTCTTATTCTATACAGTCATGCTATGGTTCTATATTTACTCAGAGTTACTAACAGTCTGTATGAGCTACTCATCAGCTCTTATCTTTGTACAGTTTTCTCTGCGAAATGTTGCTTTTATCATCGTAATTTGAACTTTGACCTGTGACTTCAACGGTTTCTCCACTTTGACTTTTCCTTTTAAACTGAGTTTTGTATCTTTATTGGAAGAAATTGGCCCCCATTTTTTTCCAATTACCGTAAAATTTTGTACAAACTTGTAATTTTTAAAATAGATTTTTGTTCTTCCATAAATGAAAATAAACTGTAAATCCTCAGGTGGTGGCTTGTGTTTCGTCTCTCTGTCCTTTCAACTCTGATCTCATGTTTATCATCTGCGTTCATCTGCAACTAGATTTTATTCTTTGTTCCGACTTGTTCTTTGCCTCAGAAACAGGATTTAATCTCCTTGCTGCCTAAACAGAAGGTGTTTAATTATTGCACTGTTGCTTCCTCTGTGAGAGAAATGTTCATGCTGATAACGAGAACAAGGTCAGCTGGACACAGGCGAAGTTTCGTTTTTTATTGGAAAACAAGCAGACGTTACGACAGCCACACTGAAACGATGAGGAGGATGATGCGTGTTCAGCAGCCAATAGAAACCAGGATCACAGTGACGTTGTCGGCGCAGCCCCGTCTGACCGCCTCGCCGGCCAGCTGCTGGCAGGCGCTCTCGAACCGCTGCTCGTCCTCCAGCAGCTCCGGCCTCGGCTCCACGCTCCCCTCCTGCAGGCACCAAGAGGCGGGAGGAAGGAAACAAACAAAACGAAGAGAAAGGAAAGTGAAAAACTCTACATGTATTCAGGGAGACAAACAAAAGCAGGCAGTTTCCCCCAACAGAAAATAAATGAATAACAAACAGTAATTAACATTAAATGAATCTAAAAAAAACCACCAAGCTGTTCTGGTCTCTGCAGCATTTCCCCTCCTTAACAGCTGCAGAAAAGCACATCACAGTGAGTCTTTATACACGTCTATAAAGCAGAGGCATAACTAACTATGCAAACTGTTTCAGGTCAATCCCCACTGAAGCTAATCTAACACTTTAAGGACCTGGCTGACTGCGCTCTTATTTTGACAGGATTCTTCAGTGGTCCTTCCTGCTGGAGTCTGAATCAGCTTCTGTGAGGCTGAACCTGGACGAGATGGGAGCTGATGATGTTTCTATTACGGCGATTTCTGCCATTAAGAGGAGGGAAACACACCTGCAGGACGTCGAGGACGAACTTCACAGCTTCGTCGGCCGAGAACACTTTGAACAAGCCGTCACAGGCCAGGATGATGAACCTGCAGAGGCACACAGACATCCAGAAGGACAAATGATGCTCCATCCTGGCTGCAACTCCCAGCAGTGTGCAAACATCCTTCATCCTAATCCAGATGCAGGATGTTGAGGGTCTCCAGCTGTCACGTTTTTGCTAATGTGTGAACAGACTGTGACGTAGATGAGATGATTACACCTGTCACTGCTCTCTCGTTGCCTCCAACAGCCTGAGGACTAACCTATACTGAGGTATGCAGCACGATGCTGGAAGCTCTTTAATCACAATCATCATCAGAGAGCCGCGTCTGCTCTTACCTGTCATTGGGTGTGAGCTGACACCTCCTCAGGTCGGGGGTCGAAATGACTCCGCAGCGCTTGTACTGACCGTCCCCGATGGAACGGGACACCTCGAGGACGCCGAGCACCCGCCCGTCCCTGCGGAGACAGAACAGGTCAGCTGGTGTCAGGGGCCCCGGAGGAGCAGCGTGCGGGGTCACACCTGACGGTGCCGCCGGCCCTCTGGATCCTCATCCTCTCCTCGTAGATGGTCGGGTTGTGCTCCTTGCTGAGAGCCAGAGTCACCGGCCTCCTCTGCCCGTCGGCCGCCGCCTCCATCCGGCACAGCACCGCCTGCAGACACGGGAAGGCGTGCAGCAGGAGGGTTAATGCAGGGAGTTTATTTTTCTCTCTTTCTGGCCGGTGAAGTGGCCGCTCACCCTGCTGTCTCCCAGGTTGGCCACGTACACCATGTCGTCCACCACCAGCACGCAGGTGGCCGTGGAGCCGTCCTTCCACGCCGGCTTCCTGCCCACACAAACATCTGTTCAGCCGTTGTGCTCTACGTTTACAAACCGTGCTGGGACCTTCTCAGGGAGTCTTACTGGCTGGAGGCCTTCTTCAGGAAGTCTTCGTCGGTCTGCTTAAACGTGTCCAGGAGGCACCTCTTTATCAGCTTGTCCACATTCTCAGCGTCACCTGAAAAATGAGATACGTGTGCTTTAACCAATGAGGAGGCAGCTTCATCCTAAACACAGACTCCAGGAGGTGGAGTCCATCACAGGCTGCAACTGGATTTTCAAAACAAGAGCAAGTGGCCAGTGTAAGTGTTGGAAACACTGCAGGTCGTGAACGGCGTGCAGAAAACTCACCTGTGGGGAACCTCTTGGCCAGAATGTGGTGGAGGTTTTCTGCGGCGAATCGAGAAGCTCGAGCGCCGCCGTGACCGTCAAACACGGCGAAGTACGAGACTCGAGACCTGCACACAGAGAGACGCGTCAGAGAGACGTGTCAGAGACGTGTCAGAGAGACGTCCCCGGAGCTCCACAGATCTCCCCACTTGCACCGAGCGCGGTGAACCCCGCTGAGGCGCCATCACATCACTGATGTTTGGTGGGCGGCGCCCCTTCTTACACGTTTCCTGGCAGCGCAGACAGACAGCTGCTCATGTCCGGCAGCAGCACGTGGGCGTCCTGCATCTCTTCGCGCTCGCCGCGCCTCGCCGCCACGCTCGCGCCGAGCACCGGCAGGCCTAAACACACAGAGAGCGTGAGACCGGCCCTCGCCTCGGCGAGTCGTATTAACATCTGCTCGCGTCTGATTGGAGGAAAAGAAGCAAACAAACATTGTGGTGGAACAGCTGAAGACCTTCTTTACAAACTTTCTTGACCTCCTCCTCCTCCCTCTCCTCTTCCTCTTTTCTGTCTGTATCGTCTCGTTTCCGTTTCAGCCTGCTCTCCTCCTCCTCCTCGTCCTCCTCCTCCTCCTCTCTGGTGGGCTGTGGTGGGGTTGTGAGCGCTGCTGGAACAGGACCTGAGGACAAACAGATCCTGATACTTTAACCAAAGACATGGACCCCGATGAAGACTAACATGTGAATGAAGTTTGACCTAAAATAAGCTGCTTTTGATGGTCGAGGAGCTTTTGGTTTCTATCCATTTGGAAATGTTTCAAGTAAAAGTGAGGAAGGTGCAGATGAAAATATCCTACTGCTGAGTAATGACTGAGGAGGAGGAGGAGGAAGCCAGAGAGGAGGAGGTAGAAGTGTGGAGGTGAGGGGAGTGACCAAGCAAGGAAGGAGCATGGAGGTGGATCAGAAGGAGCATGGAGGTGGATGAGAAGGAGCATGGAGGTGGATCAGAAGGAGCATGGAGGTGGATGAGAAGGAGCATGGAGGTGGATCAGAAGGAGCATGGAGGTGGATGAGAGGGCGAGCTCAGCTGGAGACAAAGATAAGAGGGAGGAAGACCTCCGTGGAGGCGGGAGGAAGACCTCCGTGGAGGAGGCCACGCAGAGCCTGTGTGCCTTTCTGCACCCAAACCAATGATTAATAAACGCGAACATCGATAAATTAAACCGATGAGCTTTCATTTTCATTCATCAAGCCACGTTATGACAGGAAATGCGTCATATTTTCTTTCCCTCGCGCTGTGCTGATCATTTAAACATGTTCTGGAGGAAAACAGCTACAAAAACCTGCGCCGCTGAAATACCGCAGAGCTAATGATGATGATGATGATGATGCTCGCGCTGAACTCACCGCAGGTCTGCGTCGGTTCCGGCAGGTCGTCGAACAGGTCCATCCTGCTGACCCACAGCGAGCTACGGAACCCGAATACCTGAGCGTACAGTTGTGCGTGTGTGTGTGTGTGTGTGTGTGTGTGTGTGCGGACACAGTCCAAAACACTGCAGACACACACTGCAGCCTGGAGCTAGCTACACGTTAGCGACGGACGGCTACTTCCGGCTTTCGGGCGTTTCAAAACAAAAGCCTGTTCTGCTCCAATCCGTGGAAGCTCGTGAAGTTTAACAAACAAACATCCAAGCCTCCATCCATCCATCTTCTTCGCTTATTATTTTAGGGCCCGTTTCAGCGGTCACAGGGCGAGACCGACGGTACACCGGGACAGACCAGCCTGTTCACACGAAGCGGAAGTTGGTTTCCGATTCGGGAAATGGCTAAAGGGCGATTCCACTTAATTTTTCGCTACCTTCAACATCTTTAATAGAATAGAATAGAATATCATTCATACTCTAATATATATTTTTGGGGGTGGGGGGTAGTTAGTGCTTTACCTGTTTTGTTTTGTTTTCTTTCTCAGTTTACAATGTACAACTGCACTACAGTATTACAGTGACTGTTCACAATATGTTGTATTTGTCTTTTGCCGTTTGTTTTGTTTTTGTTTTTTGCTCTTTTGTAGTCTCCTTTATACGACACGTTTTGATATTTTTGTAATACTGGAAAACTTCAATAAAGATATTGGAAAAAAGAAGAAGAATAGAATAGAATAGAATAGAATAGCCTTTATTGTCATTATACAGCTGTACAATGAAATTGGAGGGCCACTCCCATTCGGTGCATAGGCTAAGATACAGAGTAAAATAAAAAGTTACAGATATGTACATTAAAATTGTGGTGGTAATATGAGTATATACATATGGGTTGATGTTCAGATATTGCACGTTACAGAGTGATAGATATTGTCCGGTGTAGATAATGCTGCAGTTAGTGTGTGTGAGAGTTCAGGGTGGTTATTGCTGTGGGAAAGAAACTGTTCCTGAGTCTGTTTGTTCTGGCTTTGATGCACCTGTAGCTCCTGCCAGAGGGCAGCAGGTCAAAGGTCAAAGCCAGGGTGTGA
>VOQJ01042134.1:4220-15471 GCA_015052665.1 Apistogramma diplotaenia | reverse complement strand
ACTCAAACCACTTTTTAGTACAAGTCTCATTCACTCAGTTACGCACACATTCATACAGTGGTTTTATCTATGCCATGACACTTTTTTTTAATCTAATATTAACATGGAAATGAATACACCGATTTATTTGAGGCAACTCAGGGTTAAGTGTCTTGCTAAAGGACCTAGGCACATGAATTCTAAGAGTTGGGTATTTATTCACTGAGTTGAGGTAGATCAGGGGTGCCCACACTTTTTCAGAATGAGAGCTACTTAAAAGATGACCAAGCCAAAAGGATCTACCCACAATAAAAATGCAAAACACATATTTATTTTATATTATTATTTAAAATCATTATTATTGCATATTTTGTGCTTTTAGGATAAAGTACATTTTAATTAAATTAAAATTTCATCTATTAGGTTGTTTTGCACAACTGTATTAACCCACATTGCACAATTCAACTGTGTACATTCAAGATTCAAAAAACTTTATTCATCCCCAAGGAGCAATTGAGGGCACGCAGAGCATCAGGGGCAACAATGACATAAATATACAGTAATATGAAATTAAGGAAAAAGGTAAAGTATCTAAATATCACCAACCAGATAGTTAGGATGAAACCAACCATCTGGTTACCTTATTCCGATGACTTGCACTGAATGGCATCCACTAAGGCTAAATAATTCGGAGAGTAGCTGCTGATAGCCAGGCTCAAGCGGACTTCCAGATGATCATCAATCATGGTAGAAAATGCCGCTCTACGTTTCCCTTCTTTGGAATAGCAATGGTGCACTTACAGATGAGGCAAATGCACTTCGCACTTTCTTATTTGAACTTTCTACGGCACTCATTTTTACACCCTTTCTTCAGCTTTGTTTAAAACAAACCGGAGGCTAGCTGTGAATGTCGATCTACCTGCACCACTAGATCGCGATCGACATGTTGGGCACCCCTGTGGTAGATGATCTACTCTACCACCTAAAGCACAGCCTAAGTTGTCTGACCTCAGTCAATCAATCAATCTTTATTTCGAACAAGTACATAAAAATAAAAAAAATCCACATGCAAACAGATCTCTAATAAGACTTTAGTTTGTCATTGTGGCCTCTACTAAAATTTATTTTTTTCTTCTGTTTTTGTACCTTAAAGTGTGTGCCGACATCCACTTCCAGACCTTCTATGATGTGGCATTTGTTTTTTCAGAGGTAAAAAATAAAATACATTGTCACTTCTTTCTATCTGTGCATCATTCCAAATAATGAGGATCTTAGGTTTATCTTTCCTCTTCTCTTCTGTCCTAAATGTGTGAATGATACCCTTCAGTCTTGGCTTGAGTGCCCCCACACAACTGAAAACCAAGATTTCTTGTGAACAGGAAGATGTTTTGTGCAAACAAGGTTTTTTGGCTCCTCCCAGAGAATATTTGTTTATCACTTTTTTCCATTTTTGTGTCTGTAATGTTAATCTGCTATGTTGCTTTTCTGTTCAAACAACATATCTATTGTGAAAAAGAAAGCTTCTCTTTACAGATGATCTCTTTACATTCATACATACTGTAGTACCATTGTGTGGAAGATTTCATTTCACTTTACATGAATAGAACTTTCAGAACCCTGACCATAAACATATGTACAGTGGCTTGAACCTTTCCATATTTTGTCACATTAGAACCACAAGCATAAATATATTTCACTGGAATTTAATGTGAAAGACCACCACAAAGTGGTATACAGTTGTGAAGTGGAAAGAAAATTATACATGATTCAAAACATTTTTTACAAATAAAAAAACTGAAAAGTGCAGTGTGCTAAAGTAAGGTTGTGGAGAAGTTTAAAGCACCAAGACAAGGCCGTCCACCTAAACCTATGGGCTGAACAAGGAGAGCACTGATCAGAGATGCAACCAAGAGGCCCATGGTAACTCTGGACGAAATGCAGAGATCCACAGCTCAGGTGGGGGAATCTGTCCAAAGGACAACTATTAGTTGTGCACTGCACAAATGTGTTCTTTATGGAAGAGTGGGTAGAAGAAAGCCATTGTTAAAAGAAAACCATAAAAAGTTTGCCAGAAGCCATGTTGGGGACACAGCAAACATGTGGAACAAGGTGCTTTGGTCAGATGAGACCAAAATTGAACTTTTTGGCCAAAATGCAAAACTATGACCTCCGCTATGTGTGGCGGAGAATTAACACTGCACATCACTCTGAACATCCTCACTGTCAAACATGGTGGTGGCAGCATCATGCTCTGGGGCTGCTTCTCTTCAGGAGGGACAGGGAAGTTAGTCAGAGTTGATGGGAAGATGGATGGAGCCAAATACAGGGCAATCTTGGAAGAAAACCCATTGGAGTCTGCAAAAGACTTGAGACTGGGGTGGAGGTTCACCTTCCAGCAGGACAACGACCCTAAACATAAAGACAGGGCTACAATGGAATGGTTTAAAACCAAACATATTCATGTGTTAGAATGGCCCAGTCAACGTCCAGACCTAAACCCAATCGAGAATTTGTGACAACATCTGAAAACTGCTGTTCACAAACGCTCTCCATCTAATCTGCCTGAGCTTGAACTGTTTTGCAAAGAAGAATGGGCAAAAATTTCAGTCACTAGATGTGCAAAGCTGGTGGAGACAAACTCTAAAAGACTTGAAGCTGTAATTGCAGCAAAAGGTCGTTCCACAAAGTATTGACTCAGTTTTTTATTTGTAAAAAATGTTTTGAACTATGTATAATTTTCTTTCCACTTCACAACTGTACACCACTTTGCATTGGTCTTTCACATTAAATTCCAGTGAAATATACTGTATTTATGTTTGCAGTTGTAATGTGACAAAATATGGAAAGGTTCAAGGGATATGAATACTTATGTGGTTGCAATTTTGTGGGCATTTAAAATTAGCTACTAGCTGGGATTGCTGACGATCCCGTAGGTCTCATGGGGCTAGAATTAAGCATGCTAATGAATGTAAACAGGGTTAAGTCTGAACTCCTGGCTGAGCGACTATTTTTTTTGTTATTGAAGTTTTTATTATTTCAGAACATATATGTACATAACCCCTCCCGACCCTCCCCACACCCTTACAGAACATAAACCACAAATAAAACAAAGCAAAACAAAATTTAAAAAAACAAAACATAAAATATAAAATAACCGGGTGAGTGACTATTAAGTGTGTCTCTGTTGCAGATTACTGAAATCTATTGTGAATGAATATCACTGTACATTCTGCAAAAATTACACCTCCATGGGTTGTTCCAAGTGATTTGACAAAAGCGAATTAATTTCTGCATATTTGGACATATAAAAATGTATGAGGTCAAACCATTTTTGAGAGAACTTTAACATTTTAAACAGTTCCATCAACACTCAGATGACTGAAGTGATCTGATTGTATCGTACAGGCTCCTGCACAATTGCATGAGTAAAACAAACATTTATGCTCAGTTATCTTCAAGTTATCAAGAAGTTAATTTGTATATTTGTTTAATGATGCGTATCTCAATCTGACATTTAATGATGCAAAGATTTTGGGTTTTCTTACTCAAAACAAATGAACAGAATTGATAAGTAAATACATCATCTTAGAATTGTTTAAATGGGGTACTGTTGTCTGTCCTCTAAATGTCCTCTAAATGTATCATTTCTGAAAAAAAAAAGATTTAATTTTATGATCAAAATCATAGAGAAAAGATGAAAAAAGGGATAGAGTGATAGTCACCATTGTGGAGCTGAACTCAGTATAGAATAGTATATAGTATAGTGTATTGGCATTAGTAGTTTTACATGCTTACATGATCTATTCTAATTTATTTTCAGCAAAAGGGGTGTTAGCAATTTTTATGTGCTGAGGCATTTCATTCTTTATTTCTACAGCTATCAGGGCCTCCAGCGACCTTCCAGTGTAAAAAGCCCCTGGTAAATTAATACAGAACAAAGCAAACATGAAAACTCCATTCTTAGGTATTCTAAGGTCATTTGAAACTATTCCACCACCAGCTCACTTAAATACAGCTTCACTCTTGAGCACTCATGGACACACACAATCCAGCACCTGTGGTGTAAAAAAATTCAAGAAATAATGTTGAATGCTTTTCAAAATATATTAGATAAAACTATTCATCTAAAACAGCAACTGCGTTCATACTCAGAGCCCACTCTATTGTTGCATATAAAATTTTATTTATTTACACTTAAAATAATACAACAGAGAAAAGCAAAAAACTAAGTTATAGGAGAGAAGACAAAGGAAAAAAATGATCCCATTCAAACAGAGTATTAAGTGCCACCTTTTTCAACATCTAATCAATCCCCACTATACACTTTATCTAAAAATATTTCCCAAAAGCTTATGAGTCCATATTTTACCAAGCAGCTATGAATTCATGAACCATCAACAAGTTTGAGGCTTCAGGTTTCTCATAGTTTGATAAAATCTGAACTCAACTCAACAAAATGTATTTTAACTGGTGTTCTCTGCACACAGCAATGTCAAATCAGGTTTTTTTTGTTTATTAAATGGTGAGTTGACTGGATTCTTTCCAAAAACAAACAAACAAATGTAAATCACAGGAAGATAAGAATTACAAAAACTAAACTAAAGGTAACTTTTAGGAAAAGCAAAGTTGCAGTGACCTAAATTGCAACATAAGTGGTCTGGATTGTAACAACATACTGTGTAAACATAGCACACTGATTAGCACAAATACATCATTAAAGCAAAATTGTATAATTTTACACTTGTATTGCAATGAAGCTAGATAGAGTATTGTGATCAAACCACAGCACCAGTGCAGACATATGTGGTTTATCATGTTTTTATGGCTCTGAGAATATGTGCATGAACTTAATCGATGTCTTTTCTGCCTTCCAGTGAAAGGAACTGTTGTTCAAGATTCATTTGCTCCAAATCCAGCATGACTTGAATCAGTTGTAAGGGTAAGACTTTCCCTCTGATTCATTCATTCATGCATTTAAAGATAATCTCTATACTTGCCTGAATGTGTGTGTTGTAAAATAACTAGGTACATTTATGTAGGTTAGGCAATTCAGTTACAATGTAGCTGTGTAATTGTTATTAAAGTTAGTGACAAAATAAATACAATTTATGTGATCAAAATATTAATGTCTGTAGCATCATCAAGGTCAGGATGGCTTGCATCCTTCATCTAGATGGCTGTGACCATGGCCGACCCCAAAACAGCATCAAAATAATGCTGTCAAACATAGAAAACATCTACAGAATCAAAGTTACACTATTTGACAAAGCGCAATCGTTACAGTATATTTTATACTTTAAACCTTTCTACCATTGCTTGGTAATTAAACACTCTTTTGACCAAAAAATTTTTTCTTGGTGTTGTAGGGCTTTGGCTGACCTTTGCTACGATACCTGCAGAAACCACTTGGGGGCCCCAGAGGCTTGACAGTTATATCAACTTGTGCCGAGACGTTAAAAAATCTACCAGTGGTTTAATGCCACAGAGTCCCACACCCCTCTTTCTAATGCCCCTGGCCCAGGCTTCATATGCTAATCTGTGACTAACAGCATCATAATTCATGGTGGTGAATTGGGCTTTTGATTATGGACAGGAACAATAGCAAATCAGAATATGATTGCATGTAAATCAAACAAGATGTTTGCTCATTCACTATAGAATTAGATGGCGCAAGGAGCAACGTTTAACCCTGTAGCAAAGGACCATGTTTCTGTTTCAGGGAAGATTGTGTCATTCAGGGAGGATGAACACTGTCCATGAGTCAGTCCGACAGGTTTCACTATCTACATCTGAAAACACACACACACACACACACACACACACACACACACACACACACACACACACACACATTTATTATTACATTTTCTCCCAGGAGAAGATGACAGTGAGACTTTGTTGTAGAGTGGACAGAGATGCTGATGGGGGTTTGGGAAACATCTGTTACTAAATGAACATTATGTTAACATAAAATGGTACCCTTATTGTTAAAACAACACTGATATTGATCTGGTATTAATGCGGTAATTATGAACTTAAGTCAGTAAGTCACTACTTGCTGCCATGTTGTTAAAATGTATTTTCACACAATAAGACTACAATGGTTTGTGCTGTTTTTGTGCTGCTAACTATATGTAAAAACAATTAAGCATTATTTTAGAGATGGTTAATTATCAGTATTGACTTAAATATAAACAATTTTGTTGATTAACTTTATGTAAAATTAATTAATCAACTAATTGGTTGCATTTATGGCTGGATTTATGTAACTTTCATCCTTTTTAAACTCATGGATATACCTGCTGAATTAAACAGAGCAATTTAGTTCAATAGAGAAAGGAAGAGAAACATGAAGGCTCTTTGCGTAGAACTGTCCTTTAAATAGCAAACTTTTCTGAGCCAGGTTTTTAAATATGTTTTGGTATTTGTTTGCCCTCACTCACTGACGTCTCCACTGACTGAAGAGCACCCTGTGCTTTTTCTTTCACAGGCACGCAAAGGTAACAAAGGTTTTATTGTGAATGCCTCAGCCCAGCCTATACAGGTGCTGTATGTATTACTAATGTGAAATTTGCATTTTCACACAACAAAGCAGTAATTCCTGATTATGTTGATTATGCTGATTATTTGTTATTCAGTTATTTTAAAAAAAGATTGTAAATTGAATCAGCAAACCTTAAAATTATAACACTATTTCTAAAGTTTCCGGGCACTAAAAAATAATGTGAAGCTTTACCATTGATAGCAGGCAAAAATACTATCCGTTTACGAACTGACACACAACTTAAACTGCTAATTAGAGATTCTGAAATAGTTATTAGGTAGAGTATCTTTCAGATCAGGAGATTTAGAGAGATTTAGTTATTTAGATCATAATGAATAACGAAGAGAAAGAACATGAGCTACCATCTAAACTTTTGGAATCATGCCTAAGTGCATAGTCTTAATAAGGTACTTAGACATTATACACACAATAGTTTATCACGTCTGCAAAAACAGATTTTTTTTTCAGTACTGAAAGTTAATGAAGCTCCAAGGGCATTTTTTGTATCGCAGAAGTGAAATGAAATTGGTGTTTTGATTAGATGAGACATTACCAGACTGAATGACTTTCTTTTGTTTTGGCTGTATGAGAATATGTGAATACTTTAGCTTCGAGATGAACGATGGTATAAAGTATAAAGGTACAAAGAAAAATAAATGTGAAATATGTTTTAAAGCAAAGTCATTCACAACCACTGACTATGACTGCCTCAACCTTTTCTTTCTACTTTTCCAAGTATGATTCCTTTTCATCTCTCAGTAAGACTGTGATTTCTCTTTGATGCAAGCAATATGAAAAAAAAAGTCTTAAAAGACCCACTGACTGAGGAAAGCCATCTTGCAAAACACTTATCAAAGAAGTTACTGCAATTGAGAAAAACAAAAACAGGAGAGATGAAGGGCTAAATTCTTCTCATACCTCATTTATTCATCTGGGTATTCATTATTGCCTTTATGTGACTGCTCTGTTTTGTTTGATGACAATGTGCTGCTGTGTACCTTTATTGACTATCCTTCTTTTATGTGGGAAGATTGACCGCTAGTGAGCCCAATTATATGATGCTGAAAATACGATCATGTTTTCAAGCACTCCTCATCTTTTTTAATTGATGTGCAGCCTTCTATCTGAGTGTTGAGATGCTGCAGCCTCATCATTTGTGTGTACAGTATAAATCTCTTCATCTTGCACAGACATTTCCACACTTAGGGGCAAAACATGCTCTCCCAGACACTGAACCAGTGTCATTCCGACATGCCGCATGCAAATAAATTTGCATGCGCCTTTGTTTTAATGATCTCTGGCTTCCTGCCACTCATTGTATTTACCCCATCCTCTCCCTTTAGATTTGCTGTGCAGCTGTGTTTGCTTAAGTCATAAGGCACCTCTTCATTAGCTGACTGTTCTGGAAGCATACTAAACTGCTCGAACAAATGGAGACACAAATCTTGTTTTCATGGAATGGCACACAGTTTTGAATACTTATTCTGGATTGATGTCATTTTCCTGTAGAAGAGTATTAATAGGCTAGTTCCATATAGCCAGGCCTTCTTTGGAATAAGAAAGCAAAACCTAAAACCCAATCTGATATCATGATAGTGGTCATCTCCATTCTTTGTTAACAAAGGCTTTTTTCATCACACTCTGTGCACCCCCAAAAAGGGTCAGAATAGGGGATTTGATGCATAATTTGACTCTTCTTGCTTGGACCAATCACAGTTAAGAAAATCACATCATAGTTTAAGAAATAAATTTAAACACTGAAGCTGCAGGAAACGGTTTCATTCATGTGAATTTATTTGGCTCTCAGCACTCAGCACTCAGCTTCCCTCTCAATGCTGTGATTTAATTTCAATATGACAGCTGCAAATTACAGCAATAAAAGTTCAAAGTTGAGCTGCTTAAACATGTATAAGAAGAAGAAGGAAATTTTGAGCAGAGACAATTTATGATAGAATTCAAGCCCTGAGACAGACCTGTCCAGGATATCCTCTGACACACACACACACACACACACACACACACACACACTTTGGCATTCCAGATGATTAGAGAATGACCGGCTGTACCTGAGCCACCCTGAGGAGAAACAGAAAGGAGTACTGCTGCGAGGCTATGCATACAGCATGAGACGAGCTAATGTCTTAATGCATTAATGTCTTAATGCTGAAACTTATCTTAGAAAGTTACTTACTTACTCTATCATAGAGATATTGAATATGGCATGAAAGATTTCCTTTAACTGTCTGTGTTACAGTGGCGCTGTTTATTGGAGTCAGTGGATGTTCCTGTCCCTAACTCACCACAGCACAGTACACTGAGTAACAGCCTCAGGGGCGGTTAGTGGTCAGACTGCCTGCTTCAGTTTGCGTGCCAAAGGATCTTTGGGCAAGATACTGAACCTGCGTGGCTCCCAGTGTGTTCAGTGGCATGTGATTATGTCTGTGGATGTTAGAAAGCACTTAGACATAGAAAGTGGTATATAGATGTGTGTGTGTGAATGGGTGAATAAGACATACTGTCTAAATCACTTGAGTGCACAGAGAAAATTGGGCCATTGTAGGCCATACAGAGAAAAAAACCAACAATCAGATAAGCAAGCACTTGGCAACAGCAGGAAAGAAAAACTCCCTTTTAACAGGACAAATCTGACAAATCAGAACCAGGCTCAGGGAGCTAATGAAGAGAAGCTAATGTGAAGAAATATGCTCTCTCTTTCTAACTCTCCTCAGTCCCACTGCAGCATTTTAGATCAGCTGAAGGGACTTTTTTAGGACAGCCTGATAATAATCAATTACAATGATCTAGAAGCAATAAATGCATGGACCACTATTCAGCATCAGTCAGGATGTTTTTAGTTTTAGACATCTTGTCGAAAATGCAAAAAAGCAGTCTTAGATATTTGTTTAATGACACGGTCGGGAGCTGTGGACTCGTGTAGGGGTGAAAAAGGTGGGTTCTGTTGGTGAAGTGGGGAAGCAGGCAGGACGATGGGTGAAAGGAGTGAGCGTGGGCTTGAGATCTCTGGCGGAACACGGTTGGATGGGGACGGCGGCTGACTCCAGACTCCGGAACAGGACGGAGTTACTGAAACCTCCACACGGTGGAAAATCTGGGCACAAGGAACAGCACAGGTAAGGCAAGGCGACTAGAAGCAAAAGAGACTCATGAAAGGCGGCCAAAACTAACTGGTTCACAGTCAACAGTCCAGCAACGAGTGAAGGCCATCTGCCAGTTTAAGAAGAGCAGGATGATGAGAAGATCAGATGCAGGTGTGGAATCAGCGCCAGTGGAGGCCGGCCCAGGAGGGAGGAGTCCCAAAAGACCACCTTCAAACCACAGCTCAGGAGACACACACACCAGAAAGAGAGACACACACACAGGCCAGAAAACTCCCCACTACACCCAGGGATCATGACATTCAAAATGTGCACTGAAGGACATATCCGGGTCAAAAATTACTTCTGAGTTCCAACAATATTACTGGAGGTCAAGGTAACACCAACCAGAATATCTGGTTAGACATCATAAAAGGAAGGTTGGAAATTCCTCTATAATTAGCTAAAACAGCTGGGTCAAGTGTTTAATTACTGGCACCTTAAAAGCCTATGGTACATAGCCAATTAATAGAGATAGACTGATCACATTTAAGATTGAAGCATTAATTAATGGTAGGACTTCTTTGAGCAGTCTTCTAGGAATGGGCCATTATAATCCGATGGATCCAGGAGTAAACTTGTCAGTGTGGAGCGTTTTATTAGCTTGACCCACTCTGTCATCATCACAGACAGAATAAAGTTTGTTATAATGTCTGCTGTCTTCATTTACACAACCTGAATTTGCATAAAATGAAGATGAATATTAATTTTACAATTTTAAATCGAATTATTCAGCTGTGACCTGACAGACAAAATGCAGGAGACAGAAAGTGAAGATAAAAACATGGAGAAACAGCTCAGACTGAGTTTACTGATGGAGCTGTGTGTTAGTGACTGAGACAGCAGCAGACCCTGGGGGACGAGCTGACCTCAGGTCAGTTATTTACGCAATAAAAGCCGGTGGACAGGTGGACTTGAACACAGTTTGCAGATCTGTAATAGAGCCTCTGATTACAGATTTAGGTGATTTTCATTGGAAAATATGTTGAGATTCATACTCTCAATTTCAGACACTTTAAATACATTTGGTTCAGTTTCCAAGTATTAGAATCATTTTAAGACAAATCATTGATCAGTGTGTTCTGCGTCAAGTTTCATCCAGATCAGTGTGATGTAAACAGTGATGGTACAGTAACTACAGTTTCAGAGGATCTGACTAATTATAAATCTGTGACATCATTGCTGTTTCCATCCTTATTGGTGAATGAATAACTGTACAAGCTTCATTTTATGTACAAAAAAAACGAACTAATGACTGTGATTTCAGTGCTTGTAGAAACAGAAACCTCTGCAAATGAATTTGCTGCTCTGATGCTCTGAGACAGGTGGTTCAGGTGCAGCAGGAGGGGAGGAGCCAGAGAGACGGTGTTTGTTGGATAAAACCTGCCAGCGACCAGGTAAGGTTCACGGAGTCTGTTACGCTGGTAAGTTGAAGTTAGCTCTCTTTCTGGAACGGTTTCTGCCATTGTAGGGTTAACAAAGCCAGAGTTGTTAGCTGAACCTGTGTTCAGGAATAGGGACCTGGTCCTAGTGTTTCGTTACTTCCTCTTTTATTTTGGTGTGTCTTTTGTTC
>VOQJ01042104.1:0-13984 GCA_015052665.1 Apistogramma diplotaenia | reverse complement strand
CCAGTATCGGCCCACCCCTAGAGAAAAGAGAAGGCTGCGCGACCCAGCTCAACACGTTATTTTCACGTGTTCGTTATTTTCACACTGACACCCGAAACCATCCTTCGGGATTCAAAAAGACCGGAATAACGAAAGCAACACAGCAAGGAAGCGGTGTCTCGTCTACCTCCAGAGGATGAAGAATTCAGTGAGTTAGCTTCATGGTTTGATAACCTTTATTAGCATGTTCTTTAGGCTGTAGTTATCTGAATAATACATGGTTTTTTATTAATTATTATGCGTTTTTTTGGGTGCTGCGTCCTATACTCGGGAGCGACATATAGTCCGAAAAATACGGTAGTTTGAATGTTTAGCCTCTATGCTGTGGTTACACATTTAAACAGCACGTGAAATAACAGATTTTAAGAGCCCGTGTCTCTCAGGTTTGTTGACTGTTTGTTTTCACAAAGTAAATATAAGTGTGAAAATCCAATGACTTGAACCAATAATTTATGAATTAATATGTTATTTCCAGGTTAAACTTTAGTTGTGCTCCGTTAATTATGAGGGCCAAAAATGGCAGGGCTGATTTTTGGTCTCGGTCCAGCCCTGTTCACTACTGTCCAAATTCTTCTTCTAAATGAATGCCTACCATTATCATTTCCTCCAGCTAATGATGGAAAATTTATCTGAGACCATGCTTTTCTTCCACACTGCTCCAAGACTGGATGGAAAATGGTTTTTAAAAAAATCAATTAGTGCAGCTTTTTGAGATAAGCCAAAGCTCTGACCTCAACTGTTTCCAAAGGTTTCTCTGATCAATAAGGGTGTTGAAGCTGGCCATTGTTATGCATAGAGATTGATGGTGTTGAGCATAACAAAGCAGTTTGCCAATGTCCCACTAACTGCAGCCATGTCATTCTTGGCAGCAAATCGTCAAGAACTCCCCAGGTAGAGAAGTGTTGTGCTCAATTTAGGGTTTATTTAGATTCTCTTCATATACAGATGAAGGTAAAAAAATGTAGGACATTAGTCGAGTTACCATTACAATAGACTTGAATGGGCTTGTTATAATTTTCTTATGTTGCATCATTTGAAATACACACTATGAATCTGCACAGACAGATCTATACAAAACAGTTCTTTTATAGTTCGCTCCAGTATTGGACAACAACCCTTTTTTGGTAATTTTGCCTCAGTACACCACAAGACTGGACTTTAATTAAATCTTGACATGATTGAAGTGCAGTGTTTCAGCTTTAATTTAAGAAATTTAACAAATCCATTGTTGCAGCCATTTTTATACACAGTTTCCAATTTTCAGTGCCTTCAGTGTTCAGAGCACTGACATTTCTTCCCTTGAGATCTTCTCCCAGTCGATTATTCCCGTTGCCTTTAGTTGCTGCTTGTTTGTTCGAGAAACTCTTGGGCTGCATTTGCAGTTTGTTTTGGGTCATTTGCTCTGTGCCGATAAATTGCGTCGTATGTGGCTGAATTTGAGCAACGCATATGGCTTCATACTTCATTCTGCTTCTGGTGCGAACTTTGTTATAAATCTTGTTATATAATGTTCTTCACCTTAGCAGAGGCTGTGTGAGTTTATCTTTGAAGAGACTTCTAAATAACTTTTTACAATCTTATTTCTGACACACTCTTGTTTTTACCATCTCAGGAGCATTGCTAAGCTGAAGCTCATTGTGTCTCATACAGAACTTGAGATGATTGTCCATGCATTTATTTCCTCACGCTTAGACTATTGTACTGTGCTTTTTACTTGCATTAGCAAACCCTCTCTTGAACGTTTACAGTCTGTTCAGAATGCTGCTGCTAAACCTCTAAATAATTCGTCCAAATATTCACACGTCACCCCGTTGCTGATCAAGTTGCACTGGTTACCAGTAAAATATAGGATCCATTTTAATATTTTAGCCCTCACTTTTAGAGCCCTGCACGGCCAAGCGCCAGCCTATGTTAGGGAACTTTTACACCTATATCCGCCCTCGAGATCACTGAGATCTCGTGACCCGGGTCTACTGGTGATGCCTTCTTCAGTTCTCTCCCTGTCCATCTTAGAACGGCAGACTCACTGAACTTTTTAAAGGACTGTTAAAAACTCATTTTTTAGCCTTGCATTTGATTAACATGTTATTGTTTTAATTATGTCATTATTTTATGTGTTGTACTGTAAAGCAGTTTGTGACAGCTGTCTTTAGAAGTGCTATATAAATAATGTCTTACTTACTCAGGCTTCTAGCCAGCGGTTGATTGGCCAGCATTGCGTCGGGCTGAGTCGCTGTTGTGCCGGGCTGAGGATTTCAGCGGCTCAGCGGTTAGCATTAGCATGCTAATGCTAACACCCCACACGCACGCACCATGCTGAAAATTTTTTCTGGCTAGAAGCCTGCTTACTTATTACAGTTTATTGACAGTTTTGTTTGTACTTATCTACGCATCTGATGGTTTTGACACCATGTTCACCAAATTCATTCCTACGATCTGCGATATTTGCCTTGGAGAGTTACTTATATATAAAATATACTCTACTTACAGTCTACTTAGGTGAAAGGTGAGGCCAGCTGAGTGACCATGTGAGGAGACCTTTTACGTTGTGGAACATGACAATGAATAAACTATATACTGTATTAATATACAATACCTGTCAAAAGTTTGGACATAACTTCTTATTCAATATTTTTCTTTTTTCTACATTGTAAATTAATACTGGAGTCATCCAGACTATGAACAAACTCATAAGGAATCACATAGTAAAATCAAGGAATTAAAGAAGCAAACCAACAACAACAAAGCAAAGTTAAAGGCTCCATTTTAACGCCTTCTTTTCCACAGCTATCCTTTGCACTGTCACAGTTGCTAGGCGACAGAAGCTGTGCTGAGGTACGGGTGGGTGACACACATATGAAGGCTAGACCGTCCGATTCCGCAGCCCCTCATTACCAGCCTCTGCAGTCTTTGGAGGACCTGGTCTTCACAGTTCCAGGTCCTTCTAAGGATGTAGCCCCTGAATTTGGACACAGCTTGTGTCTTGTATGCAGTTTTACTTCCTTCCCTGTGATTATGTTGATTTCATCCACCTGTGTCTCATTCCCTTGATTAGCCCTTAGTTTGTGAGTATAAATCTCACTGTCTTCCCTTTGCACTTTGTTAAAGTGAATATTCATTCTTCTAGTGTTTCCTTGTGTCACTCCTGTTGCTGGTTTTATACTTTATGGACTTCAGTCTTGCACTTTTGTTAATCTGTGTCTAAAATTAATAATTATTTGATGATTAGTGTGAAAAATATATATAAAAAAATGAAGAAATCCCAAAGGGGGCAAATATGTTTTCACAGCACTGTCAGCTAGAGGTGGGACCTGCCTATTTGACAGTACACATACATGCACACAGACTGAGCTTAAGATGCTCTGCTAGTGTTTAAAGCAGAGAAGCAGTAGGAAGGCAGTCTGAGGAAGAAAGAAAGACAGAATGAGGCACAGTTTGAGTCAGTGAACTTCTGTCATCTATCAAAGTGACTGAGGCTCTGACACACTGAGACGTCCCCAGATCCTTGTCGACAAATTGCCCTGGTAAATGATTTCTCTTATCACTGAAATCATGCAGTCTATCCTTCCTTCTCTCCATCCCTTCATCTGTTTATCTGGAACCCTCGTGTCTCTCTCTATGGTTCAACTTTGAAATTTCAATTAAAGATGAGTTTTAATTGCATGAAAGTCTTAGAGTTCATAAAATCTGTCCCTAGAAAGGCTAATGCTTTTATTTTTACTGTAGACAGTTTGACATTTAAAAACTTATCAACACCTCAGCTTTTACTTCCTGGTGTTTTTGACCTGTTAGACAGTTTAGATGATGGCACCTGTTGTCTGAAGCCATGCATTTGTCTTGTGAGCAAAAATATTGGAACAGATCAACTTAAAATAGGTTGAAGTGAATAAAACCTCACATTTAAATAAATCTTGATGAATGATGATTCAGAAAACCCATCAACACCTGGTGACCAGCACACGTGGTGCCCAAATGGGTGCAGCCTGGAAGAGCAACATACTGTTCAGTAGGTTCACCCTCCTGAGGACACACCATCCAATCCACTTGTTTATATCGTACTGAACTTAACGACTCCTTTGACACTTCGAGTCAGGAAGCTGCACTTCCAGCTGGAGGGGAGGAGTGTGATGTGAGGAGGGTCTTTAGACGTGTAAACACCAGGAAACTGTCTGGACCAGACTGTATTAGCACACTTGTCCATAACCCTATATTTACTGTGGGCACATTAACTTCAGAAGTGGCGTGTGAAGCACAATTTCTCAGGTTTCAGAAACTGGTCGCATAATTATGGCAATTCAAATTGCTTTTGATCAGACGTGTCAGCCATGATACGCTCGGCGTTAACCAGCTGTAAGTAGGGGCAGGTAACTGGTGCATTGGAGCCAGTCTGCTGTTAAAGGGTTAAGACCTATGCTGACCAGTTGGCACCTTTGTTTGCAGAGATATTCAACTTCTCACTGATTCCCCGTGGTGTTATGAATCAGTTATAGACCCTGTCCCAAAAAAGAAAACGACACACCACTTGTAGACTACTGTCTCTCTGTGTTGGCCCTGCGACCGGTTGGCGACCTGTACAGGTGTACTCTGCCTCTGGGATAGGCTCCACCCACAAACACGGGCACACCTGACCATCTACTGCAGCACGTTGGTTACACAGATTTAGAGATGAGTGCTGTGAATGTATAAAATGCAGGGTTTTTGTGGGAATTATTTTTTTTCCCGGCTGTACTCCCCGTTTAAACGATTCCACTGTTAACATTTATCCTTTGTTCCTCACCAGTGTCCCGGATGCTTCTGTTGATGCCACATTTTCAGGCTCACCATCGAAGCCTGAAAAAACTACAAAAACAAAGACGACGTGGAAAAATCACCTCTTCAGCTGCTTTCAGGTTTGCTTTGACACAATCCGCTTCATATTGACTCCACATTTACTTTTTAGATTTTTAATACCATTTTGTTTATTCTTGATCTACAGAAGAAGAGCAGCAATTCTGAAGCAGAGACCAGGTCAGAAACTGGTGACTATATATACCAAGAAACGCTCCCTCTGGCCTTTAAAATTCTGGAAGGTATGTTTTAAGGAAAAGCTCCCTGTCCTCAGACATTAAAGATCGGGACTAAATGAGACTAAATTTCCTCGTCTTGAACCATTTGTTTCTTTGTGCAGAAAAAAATGCGGGTCAGTCCAGCACCTGAGACGGAGCAGCCAGAGCCAAGAAGCAGGTGACCGTGACCATACGATTATGTTTTTGACTCTTGGTAGTAGACTACTGTAGCTCTAGAAGGTGGACAAATGATAACCGAGAAGGCCAAAACCACCGACCCCTCTGGGTGAGTATACGTGCACAAGCACCAAGGCTCACGTTCTGAAGTCAAACAGGAGAAAATGAACGAGTTAACACTGGTGTTATCACTGTCTCAGGTTTCCAAACATCGGAAGCAGCTGCTACATGAACTCCTGCCTGCAGAGCCTCTGCAGCCTAGAGGATCTCATTAGCAGCATCAGCTGGCAGGAGGATTCGTGGAGTTCAGTTCCTGAAGCTCAGCTCTTGAGGTTACGGTACATCACCCTTAAAGTTCCCTCACAAACCCGAAGAGCAAAGCAAACATACAGATCTAACAGCACAAATGTGTGTTTTTCTTTTTGTTTCTGCAGGCGACTCATTGACATCAGGGACTGCCGAGAATCAGCAGATTATGGCGTTAAACACAACCATCTCTGGCACTTTAAGAGTGCATTTGCCACCTTCGCTCCAGACTACAGCGACAGTCTACAGAAAGTGAGTCATCAGGTTGGAGATTTCGTTTGTTGCTCCACCTTCTGATTGTTTCAGTTCTGTTTGAAAACTCCTCCATGTGATTCTGTGTTCTCAGGATGCTCGTGAGTTCTTCACACTGCTGATGAACCAAATCCAGTCGTTGTCCCCTCACCTGCAGCAATCATCACCATGAATTTATCATTAGACCTCCTTCCACAAGGCTCCATCATGGACATGCTGGAGGCCTGAAGGTGAGATCATCAGTTCCCACACAGCTGCATCATCAGTGATCAAAACACACCTGTTGTGTTAGTGTTTGTGTGAGTGAGCATGTGCTGTGGCTGTTTCTAACATGCAGCCTGGTGTCTCTGTGCTGTTCTTCAGGAGGAAGAGTTAGAGTTCAGGTGTGAATGCGAAGGGACGACATCAGGACTGGAGTCATCCTTTAATGATCTGCCAAGGTGAGTGAGGTCACATCAGAGCAGTTTCTCAGCTCTGGTCCACTGATGCTCTGAACAAAATACTTGACACATCATTTTCTTCCACCTGCTTTGACACTCATTCTTCTTCTGTTGTATGTTTTTGTTTGCCGGAGTTCTCGTCTTGCATCTCAAGAGGTTTGGTGTCACTCCATCTTACAAGCTGGAGGAGTTGCATGACGCAGTCAGGTTGGACAGGAATTGATGGTTTCATCCAAAGAGGTAAAAGCAGAACGTCTCAGAGAACCAGCTTAAACATCACTCCTCAGGGTGGTGCCTGCTATAATCTCACCAGCATCATAAGCCATTATGGAAGCACAGAAATGGGTAAGAAAATCGGACTCATTACAAACAGAGAATTATTATTATATTTATACCCATAATTATTGTAACTGTAGGTTTTAGTGACATTTAAATATTATTTTTGCAGAACTCATCACTGCATTCATAAAAAACTGGTAACTGGCTCTTTTTGCTTGTGACCTTATTAATTAGCTTATTTTGAATGCCCTGGTCGCTGCTGTAAATGATCTTTTATTTAAATGTTCTGCCTAAAAGCTGTGAGTTTAGTTTTTATTGAAAGACTCAATAGTTTTTGATTTTGACTGGTTTAAATATAATTTTAGGCCACTACACCTGTAACACCATCCATCCCAGCAAGACCCCAGAAAGTGCAACAGATCAGTGGCTGACTTTTAATGACGCACGGGTCTCTGAAACAACTGGATCTGCTGTCTGCAAGGAACAGCAGCGTTTGGCCTACATCCTGTTTTACAAGAGAACTGTAAGGATGCATCACATCACATCCTGATCTTAGAGGAACCTACAGTATGCAACACCTTTTTAAACACATGCATTTCGTCTTCAACCTCAGGTCTAGAATGAGATGTGAAAGAAGCCAGGACGGTCATCCTGCCAAGACAGGAGAGCAGGGGATCGAGCTGCAGGTAGTGCAAGAATGAAGATCCCAAACCACTGTGCCCAACTGCCTGGCAGAACTATTACTGTCCTCTGTCCTCAGGAGGAAGGACCTCCTCCCAGAGAGCCTGGTTCCTCCCAAGATTTCTTCCTCCAAGAGGGAGATTTTTCTTGCCACTGTTGCCCCACATTCTCTGGTGCAGAGAACAAACCATCTCATCAGCAGAGACATTATTAAAATCAGAGATAGAATCCACATCCTGCTGAACAGAGTAGGGGAGCACCGACATAAGGGTCAAAGGGTTTGTGTTATTGGTACAAAAAGGGAAGTTAATACCAACAAATACCAAATTTGGCTACAAAATTTATTTTACCACATTTTGTACAAGCATCAGTAGTAGTCAACAGTTCAACAGCGAGCCTGACGTGTATTTGATATTGTAGGGATTCCTTTTAGATACCAATCTTTCAGAAAAAAATATTCCTTCTTTTCAGCTGCTGCAAACTAGACTGATCTACCCTCAGCTTTCTACCCACTGCAGAAATTACACATAGCTATGCAAATAGGTAATTAGACCACCTGATTTTCATGTAGTGGCCACTACAGTTGTTGTTTATGATACTGCAGACTTCTAACAAGCAGCTGATCACTCAGTGCTGCGGCAGGCTGCGGTCGTCCCACATTGGGCTGGAAAATCTGCAGGTTTACTGTCCTTTCATTGCAATTAGCAAGCTGGCATGCACTCTGCGCACTCATCTTATTGTGCACATGGATCTTATTTGAGAGCAGCCTAACAGACTGCAAGGATCCCACCATAGCCATATACACCTAAACATGCCCGCTGCAGCGACACATCAATGCGCCCACCATAATGGATGTGGCAGAGCTGTGCTGTAAACTAATACAAGTAAATGGACTGAATTTCATGAAGCACCTATCTACAAAGTTCTTGAAGTTAATGTGTCTCATTCACACATGTACTAAGATATACTGGGAAAATGATAGGCACAAAAATAAAGTAACTTTCTCTGATAATTAAAATGTTAAATTCTCCACATATGTCAGTGTGCAGGCATCACCACTGTAGTTAAATAAGTATGACTGTTTGGGGGGGGGGGGTACATAGGATCATCTGCAGTGTTTGCGAATTCTGTTTTCAAAATGTTGTAATGGCCAAATACAAGAAAAAATACAGAAAGAGCTCTTCACTGTGGCGTGGTAAAAATCGGGTTAAAAGCACAAGAATGCAAGCTGGACTAACCTGACATCATGGACCACTGACTAGCAAAAGCAGGTAAGGCTAAAATGCAGTTTATATGGCAAGCCGTTCTAACCTAAAATGGGTTCAGTATGACTATCCACAATTACATTTTAGGTATCTAAAAATACGTTTTGACTGAATGTAATTTAAGATATCTTAAATTACATTCTGACTAGTAAGAATAATGATTCTAGATATCTTAAATTACACAGGGTATGGCGGTGCCCTCTTGCCTACAGCCATATCCCTCTCACTTACGTTGGGTCAGTCGATGGGTGGGCCAGTCTAAGAGGGTCCATGGGCTGAATGTGGCCCCCGGCGATCAAATCACAAATCGGGAAGCAGATCCCTATTTTGTTTTTTGGTGCTACACAAAGCACTGTCACTTCAACCTCAGCTACAAGCACAAGTACTGCCATCACACCTCAGCAGCAAACCAGTATTACCAGCAACGTGACGGGTGCCACAGACAGGCCATAGAACAAAGTCAAAGTTGTGCCTTCAAGTGGGATAAACTAGTGTCTTCCATGAGAGATGGGCCATCATCTTACATGGCTTAGTGCTATGAATTCACTGCTACCCCAAAAAAGGTTGCTGCTCGATTTTGTGTTGGTAGTAAAAATATTATCGAGGCAGTAAAATAGTTGATAAAATGTAGTAAATTGAACTCTAGGATTCCTGTATTAATCCTGTAATAAATTTGGCCAGATTTCTAGAAATGAGACCTGCTCCATCAAAAGTGGGATGGATGCCACCAATCCTAACAAGACCAGGTTTTCCTCAGAAATTTTCCCAACTATCTATAAAGCCCACATTATTTTAAGAACACGTGGCTAAACATGTCACTCCTGATCTGATTGGGGTGGGGTCCAAAGAAAATTACAGAGTCCAACATTGTTTTGGCAAAGTTACACACCATTTCAATATATATATTACATTAAGTCTAGTGACCTCCAGTTGGTGTAACTGGGTGTCATTATTCCAAACATGAATTATTTTACCAAATTTACATTGAATTTCTTTTTATGTTGCCTACTCTGGCCCCTGGAAGACATTTGACTATGGTTGCTGGTGTCACTTGCTTCACGTATCTTAAAACAGAATTGCCAATAACCAGAGTTTGTTCCTTGGCAGGTGTGTCACAGAGTGGGGAAAAAAAACATTTGAAACTTGAAGAGGTAGGTAGTGGCTTCTTTTCAGGTAGGGGGCTTACATTGAGGGCTACATTTCCTCCACACTGAGAGAAGGAGGAGGGAGAGGTAACAGTGGCTAAGCTACCTCAGTCAGCACAACTACAGAGGCCAGGCTAGCTACAGTATGTTTTAGAGCGCAGCCTTGTTTCCAATTCAATGAGCCTAGCCTCCAACAGACTATATTTGTTACAAGTACCATTACTGCTAAAGGATGCTGCAGAGTAATTAAACATTGACACAGAGTAGGAAAGTGTGGGAGGAACAGGAGAATAAGCCATGCTGTTAGTGAGTCAGAGAGCTAAGCTAATAGCTATGCTAAGCTAGACACTCGCTAAAAACACAGTAAGTGAATGCTGTGAGTTTCATTTCTAAATTGTTCAGGAGTGGGTGTGCTTTGATAGTTACTCGCATAAAAATTTAAATTGACCCCCCCCCCGATTATGTTCCCATATTGTAGAATCTGTTTCACTGAACAATTTGCAATTTGAATTATGGTTATATCCCATCCATGCATTTTTGGTCATTATTTCCATTGGAAATACAAAGGAAGCTTTGTGAAATGGGGCCAAAATGGGTAAAAAATGAAAGATGGACCTATCACATGGATAGTTGTAAGGATTCGAAGTTTGGATGCTATACACCATACCATTTAGCCTGTAGGCTGAATGGAATTTCACAAAAATCTATTAACTGGTACAACTTAAAATGTTTGTGGCACTCTAAGACCTGCCTGCACGTTTGCAGAACTGTTGCGAGTGGCATTTGTTTTGCAGGCAGGAACCGGATAAACATGTCTAAAACGGGAAGAGGTAGGGTTTGGGGTGGTGGGTGTTGGAAAATAAGAAATATTTTAGTACTCACTTAAAATCTTTGAAAATTATCAGATTTTTCTGGGACAAACATTGAAATCAAAATTTTTTAACTTTCAAACTACTTGCCACTATTTGCAATCTGGTTAAAGTAGTGCGAAAACGAGGCTGGGATACAGTGGCTTTTTAGGAGAAATATGCAGCAATAGATCGTGACACTGTTCTCAGTGCATTGTGGGAGTAGCTAGCTTTGGATAAAGCATGCAAAGACCAAGTGACTGGCTCACTTGCTGCCTATGTCTGCTTTATTTAAAGATATGTGAGCAAGCTGCTTATGTACAGGGTGACGAGTATAAAAAAGTACAAAGATTAGAGACGGAGAGAAGTACAACACTGCTTTCATTCAGCATCGGTATTATCATTATGAGGATGACTGCAGCTCTGTAGACTCAATGGCTTTACACTACAGATCATTTTCCTGCTATGAGTATCAGTCTGTGTGACAGTGACCCAGTCCCTGTGAGTTATGAGCTACACACACACACTAACACACACACAACAGAGAAGCAGTGGAATCTAATTTAACACTCGGCTGAGCAGAGATTGGCCTACACTCCCAGTACCTCACTGGCCAAGCAGGGACACTCCACGACCCAAGCCGTATGTGTGTTAATGAGTGTGTGTGTGATGATAGTTATAGAACAAAAACGTCAGCAAGAGAGAGGCCATGTTCATTTAGAGCAGACTAGAGCAGTGAGTTTAGTGGAGAGAGAAGACTGTTTAGGATTCAGAGTGTGTTGCAAGTCCACTGGCTGCCAATTCCCTCCAGACCTGCTACATGATATTCACTAACCCCTGTAACAGTCCCAAACATATGTAAATCTGCCCATGTGCCCAATTCAATCAGACCCCACCACAAAGCTTCTGACACCGCTGGCATACCTGGCTGGCTACAACAAGCTCAATGCAGACACACACACTTGTAAAATGCAGGAAAGCTTTGTGTGTGTAAAAAGCCTTGGTTCTCTCTTGTACAGTAACATGTATTTCAAGATATATGTTAATACATGAATAAATCCAGTTATATACTTCACATTTAAAGGCAGCCGAATACAGTGTTGTTTTCGTTAACAATGACGAAATTATTTTGTTGACGAACCTTTTTTTTATGACGATAATGCGACGATGACGAGATAAAAATTGCTCTTTGGTGACTAAAACATGACGAGACGTCTGTGAGATTTCGTTGACGAGACAAGATGAAAAGCTTAATGGACGTTCCAAAATGCATGTCATGTCTGCCTATTGTGCTTCTAATCTGTCAGTCAAAAGCAAAAACTCTCAGCGATGCTGCTGCATCCCATCTGTTTCTGGCCACGCCCACCACCTCCATTACCGCCTTGAATCACTGATGGACCATGCCGGCAGTTGGATGTTACACGAAAGGACTCGGTGGACGCAAACCAAGAAAAGATATAGACTTATTTTCAATATAAAATGAATGCATTGTCCAGGGAGATGGTGGTAACTATGGATTTAAACTTGGCGGAAAAAAAATCTTAAGCGGCACCTGAAGGCTCGCCGCCCTGACATTTTTTTTCAAGGTATGTTAAAATAACTACTGTTGAAATATAATTTACATACAGTGTTACTCGACAATCAACTTGTGATTAGTTTCATAGTAAGCTTAAAGTTTTTCACATAACTCCTGGCACACATGGGTGGTAACTTCAGGCTAGTTAGCTTTGTTGTGTTATAACATTATTAGCTTGTATGTGTTTTACTATTCCACTATGTGTAGAACGTACTAGGATTTATGGTATCGTCATTTATTTGGCAGTTAAATGTTGTGTTTTGTATTGGACTGTCCCAATTTGTTTGCGTTTTCCAGAACCAATTGACAGACAAGAGCTTTGAGTGGAAAGCACTATATAAGAACTAGTCCATTTACCATTTATAACATGTCTGTCACACAAACACATTAACACCAAATATAGCAATAATGAACAAAATAAAATATAAGAAATATTAAGGCCAGCAAAATTGGCATGGAGGGACTTAAGTACAATGCTCATATATTCCCTTAAAAAAAAATTCTAAGTATAACCACCAATTACCACAGCCACCCCTCCCTTCTATTACCATACAGGGCACTTAACCATACAAGCAAAGTGTTGCAGTAATTGGAAGAAAAAGTTTTCCTCCACCAGCATCACGTTGTGACCTGCCCACTATCCTGCAAGAAGAATGGCTTCAAATCCCTCTGACCACTGTGCAGGACTTGTATCTGTCATTCCAAGATGAACTGACGTGGTATTGGCAACAAAAGGAGGCCCTACACCATACTATGTGGTCTAAAACCAGGTGTTTCAGTTTCATTGTCCAACCCCTGTATGTGTATGGTTTGGGAGCCATAAGAGCCAAACTTCCCATCACCAGTGTGGACACATTTTGCCTTTGACATTGAAAAAAACAAGACGATGTGTAAATCATGTGGGGCAACGATTTTCTTACGATGATTTGTCGAGTAAAAATAGACCAAGACTAAATTACATTTTTGTCAAAAAGACAGACTAAGACTAAAACTAGTCAGATGATGAAAGTATGACTAAGACTAAATTACATTTTCGTCAAAAGACTAAGACTAAATCAAAATTTGCTGTCAAAATTAACACTGGTTGGGAAATGACTGGAGCCTGAATTGGATCAGGACCTTATCTGGTCTGAACCCATGATCCTGATCCTCCCGCTGTGCAGGTGGACCCAAACAGGATTTGCGGGCCCGTTATAGAGCTGATGATCACTGATTTAGGTGATTTTTAGTGGATCCATACTGTAAATCCTCATTCAAACATTCATCAGCTCCAGGATACAACCAATGATCGATCACTGATCAGTGTGTTCTGCATCTAAAGCTTCCTGCTTTGGCTTTTGGTGGAGGTGGATGCGTTTTTCTTTCAATTGGAATTGGGGGATACCTGATTTATCGTGAAATTAGGAAGTCCGGGCACCAGTTCGGGCCTTTGTCACAGCTCCCTCGGCAGATGGACAGTTTAGCAGGGCTGTACAGAACTCAACACCTACTCGAGTTGACCCGTAAGCTGGGTGGGGGCCCTAGGGCCTGCTACCCAGCCAGGGCTTGTAGGTGATATGGAATAAAGCTTGGAGACATGTAAGTATCTGCACGAACACAATCAGGATGGATCCCAGAGAATTTGGCTTTTTCGCTTTGCTTTTGCCGTTTGAGAGTTTCTTCCCAGCAAGACTGAAAGGCTGTCTGAAAATTAAACAAAGGCAGCCTGACCCAAAACTATTGGTATCATCTGATATTTGGCTCCCTGTGCTGGCTTTGAAGACCGGTTATCTCAATTTCTCCTGGATGTTATGTAAACAGACGCTCTTCCCCTGCGACACCCTGTCTTGTTTTGACCTGTGTGAACTGGTTGCCATAGTAATTAAGGACATTAAACAGTCCATCACAGGAACTGCGGTCGCACAGTATCCCTGGACCACTCGCCTCCACTG